>MU189943.1:14595-47220 GCA_016904865.1 Pissodes strobi | reverse complement strand
GAATTCGGTTATGAAAGTCAGTCGGTCGTAGGGCGAGATGATTCGTCTAAATTGCGCCGATTCATTGTTTGAATTTAAGCAAAACGACGAAACGTAAACGATTTGAATTTTAATGCAAGAATTTTACCCGTTCACCTTGTCAAACGCCTTAGAGAAGTCAACAGACGAGTTGCAAGGAAGATAACAAAACAGTTATCGAGCTGCTAGTATTGTTACTAAATTCAAAATGTACAATTTGATTTTATCGATTTGTACATTTTGATTTTAGACATAAATTCTGACAAACATAGATGATTGATCTACAGAACTCTAAATTCCAAATGTAATAAAACGGTGATAAGAACTAGGTATTTCAAAAACATATGGCAGTGCATATCAAGTAAGTTTAGATTTTTTCACTCAACTCAAACCTACAATAACATAGAACATTCCATCCTGTACAATATATAGAAGAACCTCAAAAACATCTCAACAGAAGAAAAGTGTTTTTATTTATGATTGTTTGAAATCTGTAAGCCGTGATGCTATGGCAAAGGTACTGTGAACTAGGCTTTAGCCAAAGAAAACGGTGTTGCCACGGTGCACGACGGACAAAGAGACATCAGGTCATTACGAGGGATTTTTTATTATCCTAGTCCCGTGTTGATTTGATACAGGTTATTCGATATTTTACGATAAATCATAAAACTGGCCAATAATCATTTAGATGGTATTATTAATATAACGAAAGAGATCTATTAGGAGAAATTGTAAAATTTAATTTAAGATTAATTAATTATTGAATATATGCAATCTCCCCCCCCCCCCCATACATTGCAATTAAACATAAAGATTCGAAGAAAACTAAAATTTAAACAAAGGAGACTTTAAGAGTGTGTTATATCAAAGTGGCAACACTGGAACCGAAATGGCCGAATGCACAGGTACTATAAGAAGATACGATTAAGAACGACATTGAGGATGGGAATGGGAAGTGTTTGTGAAACAAAGCCTCTAGAAGGGCTTTTTCGATACTAATACGCACATGTAGATAGTAGTAAGTAGTATAGTAAGTAAATTGATTTTTTTACTAAATAGCCATGAACAAGCGGTAGTTACCTATCAAATCTGGAAGAACGGAAGCACAAACGAATCTCATCTGAATCGGTAATAGTTGCAGAGATAAACGGAAGATGGACGACGAATTTCAATACTGTTTTATAACATTTTAACAGAAAGCTTTCCACAATAATGTACCTCTCATTACCATATCAATTACTGCGACGTTGCCGGTTGCCGTGATTGCCCTTTCTTCGCCCCGTTCGCCGCAAACGAGACGTCGCCGGCCGCCGGTTTGCCAAACTTTGCCTCCTGCCTGCCACATCGCAAAACCAAATCTAATCGGTATTGCACCTACCTACCTCTATAATAGCTAGCCTACTTTGTTTTGTGCTTGCTGGCCTGCCTGCCACGTAAATATGAAAATGTTCAAGTGAACATATTTTTAGATCGGTTAGTAGAAAGGCGTGTATGTATGTTGTTGTGGTGAGAAACCACTTGGTCGATTTTAGACATTGTTGTTTATCGAGCGAATCATTTTTATGTAAGCCGAATGTTCGCCTATATTTATGGAATAGAAAGCATTTTAAATAGTTTCAATATCGATTTTATACTCAATTTACGCGGAATTCGCTGTTGCCATAGCGCCGTTGTAGAGGCTTGATGAACCTTAATAATAATTACGATTAACGATTGGAAATGTTAAATGTTTTATTAAACTAGGGTAACGGTATTAAAATAGTAGCCTAATAGCTTCGGCAACCGTTTATCGCTGTAGGTACCAACTATATAAGGCAAGAGTACTGCAACTGGCAACGTGGTAGTTATTGGACTCACGGGACTAAGAGGGGAAAGCTATCCCAGTGTTGCGAACTTAAGGGATGCACACGGATCCGAGAAAGTTCTAAGATCCACGAGAACAAAAAGGTATATTTATGCCATTGTCATAACCGGAATTACTAGCAATGTTATTGTCTATTTTTCAACAATTGTACCGCATATAGGGCAAAAGTACTGCAACCGGCAACATGGCCCGTATAATCAGGACAGGAAGAGAGAAATGGTGTTTCCAATGTTGCCACTTTGAGATCAACATTCGGATTCGAGGCCTCGATTGTAACTGATCTAAAAATCGCAGAAAAACAAAAAAATTGTATATTTTTGTATAGTGCCATCTCCGTTTTTATCGCAGATTGACGTAGATGGTCCAAGACGCATATCAAGAATGACTTATTTTAACATTAGATTTTTTTTTCTCTCAACCAAATCTAAAATAATGTAATATAATAAATGAACTTCAAAATCGGCAGCAGAAGACAAGCATTTTTATATTCAACAGATTTTGTGATTGGTTGAAATTTGAAATCTCATCTCATCTCATAGTGCAAAAGTACTACAACCGACAACATGGCGGTATAATCACAACAGGAAGAAAGCAAAAGGTGTGTGTCCAATGTTGCCACTTTGAGACCAACATTCCAATTCGAAGCATTTTAAACCCTATTACCAGTGTAACTGGACCACATATTGACTGATTCCAAAATCGCAGAAAAACTAAAAATTTAATTAACTATTAATAATTGTCTATTACTCCCGCAAACGAAATATACCAAGACCTACATACGTTCCACATTGATATTGAATCAAAACGTCGCTATTTCGACAAACAGGGAATATCACGTAAGTTTAGATTTCTTCCTCAACTCAGACCTAAAATAATATAACAGAAGACAAGAATTTTTATATTCTCACAGATTTTGTGATTACTTGAAATCTCATTTAATATAGTGCAAAGTACTGCAACCGGCAACATGGCGATATAATCACGACAGGAAGAGGGGAAAAGGTGCTTCCGATGTTGCCACTTCAACATTCCGATTCAAGGAATTTTAAACCAAATCAACTGATCACTTCCTGATTCAAAAATCGCACAAAAGCTAAAAATTTCAATAAATATCAATAATTGTCCATTATTTTGAATGGTGCCATGGTAAAGCAAATTAGAAAATTTCTGATACGACTCCCATAAATAATAAAACTGAACCAAAATGTACAAATCGACACTGATTTAAAACGTGACATACGTAACTCTAGAATGTTTATCGTACTTGTGAGATAACCCTACAGTAATATAATATTATAATAAAAGAACCTCAAAAGCATTTCGGCAGAAGAAGACAAGCATTTTTATGTTCGATAGATTTAGTGAATGGTTGAAATCTCCTCTCATATAGGGTAAAAGTACTACAACCGGCAACATTGCCGTATAATCACAACAGGAAGAGGGGGAACTATCTATATAAATCAAGGGAGGGCAACGTTGCCAATTCTCAGTTCCCAATAATTTTTGATTTAAAAGAGCATTGTTTACGAATTTTGTGGACAGTTCTAAAAGTTAATAATGCAAATAGTTTCGACCAAGCATTTCTTCATAGCAAATGCCTTATTTTAAATGGAACGCTTGACATATTATAATTTTTGGATTCTACGTAAAACTCTAAGCCTAATTGATTGAATAGTTTAGAAGAAACCAAAGATGTATAACACCAAAATGGTACTTAGCATTGATACCATCTGTAGTTGGTACCATGCGATAGCTCTTTAGAATCGTTTTTTTTTCAACTTTAACCGCCTCCTTTCTACACAAAGCGCGCGATTTTCATTTGTTTCATCTTCTAACCTAATAATTTAACAGATAACGCTCTCTAAGTCGAGCAGAATTTAAAATTTCAATAATACATCAGGCGTTTCATTTAAATTAATGCATTTGCTATGATAATCTGGCAGATCTGGCAACGCTGCGTGGTCGTAAATATTCTTAAAAGGAGCACTATTCACCGCAACAGCCTTCTACAAAAATGCAATAAATTAAAACAAGTCGTTCCTGATATATCATTAAATAGTGTCACTGGCAACCATGCAGCTATTGTAATCACCGAAGGAAGAGGGATAAGATGTTGCCACTTTGAGGGATACATTCCGATTTGAATTTTTTTTTGGGGGCCATAAGAGACAAAGATATTTATTGCGTTGTTTCGACGGATTTTCAGTTGCAATATTTATTGCAACTGACTTAAAAATTCTTAGATTAGCTAAATATTTAAATAATTGGCAATTATTTTCATGCGGTGCTAACTCCGTTTGTACCGCATATAGTGTAAAAGCACTCCATCTGGCAACAATGCAATGACATTAATCACGCGGAGAAGAAAGCAAACGAGTTCTCACTGTTGCCATTTTGAAAAATACATTCCGATTCGAGGAATTTTTGAAAAAAATAATTAATCTTTATTCATACTAAATAAATTAAATGCAACTATATTCAACTAAGTTTTGGTCGGTGTTTTAAATAAGTATACATATTGTACTGAATATATAAATCAAATTTAAAAATTTCCGAAACATGCCGATAAGTTTATTAGACGCAACTGGCAACACTGCAAGTCCTAATTACCCTTGGAAAATACACATTGCCAAGCGTACAATATGTAACCTTTGGAAGTACCTACTACGTGAGGTTATCCGTTATATTATTTTTGGGGTGGGGGGGTATTTGCATTGTCTGTTTGTCTTGTTGATTTTATCTTTCCTCGTTTTTACTAATTATGTTCGGGTTAATCTCGATACCGTAGGCATATCTGTAACGGTTCAAATTCAAAAATGCACTAAAACATGCGTAAAAAGGTGGCACAACGTGGCAACGTCGAGTTTTCCTAGGAGGGGTGAAAAAGATTCAATATGGCAGTGCTTCAAAATTTCAAACGTCAGATCTGGTGGAAGTTAAATAAATTACAATTGTAATTTACATTAACCCGATTCGAGGAAATTTGACGTTCAGTAGGGACAAAGAGAGTAATTTACGTATTTTCAGACATTTATAAAACTGCTTAAATTAATAAAGCATGGGGGGTCGATATGAAGTCTAGTCAAGACACTTAAATCGGACCTGCGGCAGTGTTGCCAATACGTGCAACAGCCAGGCTTGGGAAGTCATAGTACCTACTTGTGGTTAAAATTGCGTCATGTAGAATTAGTGATGGCTTCCAACTCACTTGGCTCTGCTTACCATATTTGAAATAGTAAAAATGCGAAAAATGCATTATTTAAGCAAAAAAAATCATTCCCATAAAAATTATCATTTTTGGCAACTCTACCCATCGAAGCTCGATGGTTTCTGTCAAATTTAAGAAATATAAATGCAACGTTGCCGGATTATGCATGATAAGTAACATTTTAGCAAATATCCGAAAATGCTTTTTTACTTTCGCGTCAGTTTGGGTGGATATACGTCACATCTGCAATGCCCTGCGCTCGCTCCGGAAGGAAAACCAACAAAAACTAACCCAAATGTTAGGTGTTATTCATAAAAACTATTTCGGATATTAACTAAAGCAATTAGCAACGTCGCAAAATTCACGCGCAGGCGCTATCAACTTAACGTGGTATGTGTTAAATACAGTGTTGCCGATTGTCACATAATTAGCTGATTTTAACATAATTTTATTTTGCCAGCATCCTGATAAAAAAATTTGAAGATCACATAATTATATGGCGAATCAGAAAGGACATATTTTGCTTGTCCCGCCATTTTCATTTCGTAAACATAATTTACATCAAAATCTGAAAATTTTGGCATAGCCCAAGGCTTAGCCATCGCATAATTTCGTTTCACGCCATCGGCAACACTGATCAAATGTCAAGACGAACCAACAATATGGCTGTCTAAAGAATGCTGCATAAACAAATGAATTTTCTTCATTTTTTAGTATACAAATGTGTTAATTTGATTGGATTAATGCACGCCTATAGAAGGTAAAAAAATGTTAAAATATTGTTTTTATTGAATCTTTATGGAAAAAGTGACAACATTTACTGTCTCTAATATCGACCGAAACCGTTAAGTCACGGTAGTTATGTTCTTGGTAAAGTTACCTAAAGATAGGATATATCGGCCCTTAAAGGCTAAAATACTTACATTCCCAGTTAAGTCCGACGAAATATGCGTAAAAATACCGAATCAGATTAAAAATAAAACATGATTTACTCACATTCATACAATGCTTAAGATACTTTTATCTGTACCAACTGACGACTGCCATAATAAATAAGCATTTTATTGACAGCATATACATATTATCACTCTCTCTTTGTCGTATGCGGTACACTAAACAAAGATCACTTGATTAATCAAAGGTGCTCCGATTAAAAACAAGGCCTGCTAGTTGCTGTTGCTGCCGCCAGGAGGGCCAAGGTTGCCGCGTCTTTTTGAAGTGCCCGTTGTCATGTTTTCGTTCAAGGGAGCTCTTCTGGGCTGATGCTCGATACTAATACGATAATATATGGAGCGAAAGAGAGAGCATGTAATATTCTATTCGAATTAGAACACCTGGTCACCCTATTTAAGGACGTGAAAATCATTGCATTACCTGTGCTCATGTTAGAGTCTTGGTTGTGAATGGGTTGAGGAGTGTTGACTGTTGACTGCGGTGCCATCTGTATGTGAGATCCAGCTGACATCTGAAAACAAGGGATTCAATCAGATAAAATTTACAGGATACTTTCCGATAATTTAATTTTGCAACGTTGCAATGGTATTAATAACAAATACCTCGTGACATCTGTTTAGAAAGAAAATATATAATCACATGATAATGTCATTTAAATGCTCCTAGAGAACAATGGCTTTGATTACGTTCAATTAAATTTAACTAAGCCCAGAATCGAGTTACCATATTGCCAACCTCCGGGAAATTGCAATAATTCCAGACCCTCAGAGGAAATTTATATTTTTGTTGCTAAACTAGGAATTTTTTGATACATTTAAGCTTTCTATATGTTTCTAATAAATGCACATTGCTGCCTTGTTACGAGTGGCTCTATCGATTTTATTTACCTCATAGCTTGGAAAATATGGGAACATTTAAAACAGTTGTTGGGAAATTTATAACTTGAGGATCAACAAAGCTGTTTGTTAATGCAGTTAACGTCTAAACAAAAGATGACGTCATTTAAACACTTGTCTTGGAATGACAAATCGGTAATAACTTCGTTCCAACTGTCTCTTATTATCGCATGTGCTTTGAAATACTTATATGCGTTTCTCATCTATCGATAATAAATTTTACGTTCATAAAGCAATAATATATATTTAAAACAGAAAGAAAAACGAATTGGTTACCCACACGAATGCGCCTTAGATTACAAAGCAAATTACCAGATTGACAGCTACACGAATGCGCCTTACTGCGTATGTTCGGTAATTAGACTGACAGTTAAAATGTCGTGACGTCAACGACCCTGTTAAACAAACACGAAAAATGTAAGTCCCAGTATATTTCTGTATTATATTATTCGAACCAAATATGCCGAAAACTGCTTGAGTAAGGCATCCAGACGGATAATGGGTGTGCCGTTTGTTTATATTAGCTCGATCTTTTCACGCCGTTCTTAAAATGCTTTGATAAGAATATTTCTAAGTATATGAAGCGTTCTAAATTAATGTTACCCATATCGATTCTTTTCGACGACGTTAGACTTCTTGAAATAATACGAGTCATTGAGTTGTAGACTGTGAATTAAACGGTGTCTTGTGGTGATTTTAAGTGAGCACAACGAGAATTAATATAAGAAGTTTAATACAGGTGAGCTTGTTCACTGAGTGTCCCCTCTTAAGCATTTTGCATATCTCTATAAATAATTCAGTTAGTTATTTAGAGTTCATATATGGTTATTTCGATATTTGAAAATATGCTTAAAGAGGAATGTATATAAACAAGACATATTGATTTATTAATCATGATTGAATAATAGTTTTAATAGCAATTCGTGTGAACATGATATCTGGAGCGAGTATGTTGCGCGTTGTATCCCTTCGTACTCATTGCACCACTCAGATATTGGCTCCGTGCCAAGCTTGAGTATCTGGAGCGAGTATGTTGCGAGTTGTATCCCTTCGTACTCATTGCACCGCTCAGTGCTCGTAGCATTGTGAGACGCATTGCGAGTTGAATCCCCTTGCGTCTAAGGGTAGTTTTGGGGATGATCACGTCGCGCGTTTTATCCCCTCGTGGTCACAGAAATATCCCTAGTTACTACGCCTTGATGATAAGTTAAAGTAAATTGACTATGATACAGAGCGTGTTGTATCGCTTGTATTATGTAGTTCTCCGAGTTATTAAAACTGATAACTAAATAGGCAAAATAAGGGGATGGACACTCACACATTTTTCTTTAATTATAGGGAAGCACCTGATTATGCGACCAATAGGAATGTACCTCGACCAATCTACCTTGGCTATTAATAGATTTAGCTCTGTTTTTATTAATTCTTAAGTAAGTAGTAATTGGCGATATAAATTAATATTAAATTTGATATGTAGTTAACACGTTTTTATGTTCTTGGTTTATTTACTTGATTTATGCAATTATAATTCTACTATTGTTTTACAAAAGCTAGAACAACCCGGTGCGACGCGAATTAACTTTAAAAAACCGTAAATAAGACGCACATATAATGAAACAATGACCGCCGAGTGATAGAAAAGCATTAAAACTATTAAAAGCTGGTTTCGAAACCGGCGACAACAATCGAGGGGGCCATTATTTTATTCGTCCACTTTTTCGAGAGGAAGCTGAGTCGACGTTTTCAGGGCAGGTAATATCGTCAGACGTCGATGACGATTATTTCGCCTTGCTTCCCTCTCTTTCTTTATAATTGTGTGCGATCTTACTTTGCAGATTGAAAAATCGCAAATTCCAAACATGCTTCGATGCCTACTACTATCATAATATACGCTACACTGCCGGGCAGTGCCGACGCTACGGTACTCACCGATTACCGGGGTACATCAAAAAGGAATTAAATCCAGTATCATCATTATTATTATTATTATTATTATTAACCCAAAGTAACACAGCAAATCAGTTACCAAAAAAGAAACAAGATGATAATACTTATACGAAAAGTTGCTTGGATTAATAATCAAAGTAGCCCTATTAAACAGCAAAATCTTCAAATAACAGGCCAACTAAACGGAAACGGAAACACGAAGGACCAATAGAAAGGCAATAAACGCGAAAGCAGCCCTGCGAGTAGACACTGGCCGGAACATGGCTTTTTCCCCCTTTTTAATTCGATTTTTGAGTTTGTTGGATGTGGCTACATAGTTATCGTTACTTTAGGCTGAGTTTTACATATGCAAAGTTTAACGAACGTAAGGATAGTCACCAATAAGACATCATAGCCCTAAGATTTGAATGGAGCCAGAGTGTCTGCATACAGACTATTTTAAAAACTACATACATTTTCAGTTATTCGTTTTGCGGTGGGGATGGGGATAAAAGTATTCGCGTTGTCTCTATATACGTATTAAATTATTCATTATATAAACATCGCATTCTCATAATGCTTAAAATTGAAGAGCTAAGGATTTGATTGACAGCGATTCCCTTTTCAAACTGCGCACGAGCGCCATCTTCATAGGGATATACCTTTTTCATGGCCTACTACGACGTATTTTCTTGTTTTACGTACGTATATGAGTTCGTTTACTGCGGTTTCTTTAAAATACATTATCTATTCGATTAATACATAAAATAAAGCTTTATTTCTCAGTATTTTAATCCAGAACAAAAATAACAAATGTGTTTAAATTCAGGCACGTAAACCGTACATTTATGCAAATTATACATCAAATGTAATGTAGGTATGTACAGGGTGACCCAACGAGGACTGAACAAGTGTCAAAGTGTCAAAATGCCCGACTTTCAACTGTCAATATTTCGTAACAGCTAAAGATATGTATAGGTTATTATACATGAAATTTGTTTAGATTTCTCTAGAGAGTCCAAAAATTTGGTACTATACAGGGTGTACCGTTTAAAAAACAGTTCATCCATGGCGTAAGTCTTTTGTTTTTGGTTCAAATGTTTTTTTGGTTCAATTTTTCCATTTAGCAGAAAAAAATACATCGAATGGCTATTTTGGTTTGTTTCAAAAATACAGGGAAGTTCAAAAATAAGCCCCTGTTCAGTCCAAAATCTGGTCGGAAAACGACAGTAAGATATTGTAATAAATTGATAGCACTGTCGCCTAAAGCATCTGGATGTGTTAATTAAGCGAGCATGCGCAATAAGTTTCGATGCCAGTGGCATGTACAGGGTGGCTCGAATTCTCGCAAAATGTAAGAGATACAGTGGCGGCAAAATTGCGCATTTAGGTGCCTAACAATAGCCGTTTAGAAAGTTTTAAAATTCCGAATATATCCGGGAAAAGACAAAATTTTGAAAAATCGCTTTATTTTTTTTCCAAGCTTGTTTAAAAACAGATTTTAAATTGAATTGCACTTTTGCATTGCCACTTTTTCCGCGCCATCCAAGGGTGGTATCCAGTTTGGAAACCGACATTTCGGCTTCAAGAGGTCATCATCATCTTTCTATTTTTAAACGCGAACTTTATTTATTTTATCGTTTTTCACATGATAGTGGCCTTATTAATATGAATATGTGTTTTTATTTTTTTTATTCTATTTTAAAATTTTTATTTTGATTTTTTTTAATTATTTATTTTGTTTTGGGGTTAAAAATGAACGAACTTGTCTATTTAATTTTCCTATTATTTTATTTTCATTAAAAATAATGGTTCCAAAAAAAACACAATAAAACATTTTTACAGAACATAAAAATTTCAAAAAAAACAAACTATTAAAAATAATAACAAAGCAAAATAAGCAATTTCAAATAAATTAAAATTAAAATTGAAAATTAAAGAATTAAAAAAAATAGGTAATTTGAAAAAAATAAAATAAATTTAAAATTAAAAATTAAAAAATTAATTAACACTCATATTTTTATTAGTAACGCCAATATCCAATATCATTTGAAAAAAGATAAAAAAAAGTTCGTACTTAAAAAAAGAAACTTGATGATGACATCTTGAAGGCGAAACATCGAATTCCAAACTGGTTACCACCATTGAATAGAACAAAAAAAGTGGCAATACAAAAATGCAATTAAATTTGAAATCCGTTTTTAAATAAGTCCAGGAAAAAAATGTAACGATTTGTCAAAATTCTGTTTTTTGCGGATATCTCCGGACTTTTAAAACTCTCTAAACGACATATTGTTAGGCACTTAAATTCCAAATTTTGCCCTAATTTAACCGACACTGTATATCTTTTACGGTTTTCGAGAGCCCCATACATAGATTCGAATTCGAGCTAATTTGTACATTCATGCAAATTATACATTAAATGTAATGTTTGTACTTAAATCTCGACGGGAAACGGCAGTAAGATATTGTAATAAATTGGCAGCACTGCAGCCCAAGGCATCTGGGTGTGTCAATTAAGCTAGCATGCGCAATAAGTGGAGACGCCATTAGCATTCAGCCGTTCGTCAAATCAGGGCTGCCCTCGACTTAGCCAAATTGTACTGCCAAACTTGCGCTAAAATGTACAAAATTTGTCACAAATTCTGTCAACTTTATTGATGTTCTCTTTTTTTATTCAAAACTATTAAAGCCGATATATCCATCTTTTGGTAGCTTTACCAAGGACATAAATACCCTGCACACCATTGTTGGAGCGATGGTTTCTATGACAGTTATCTTCTTGGGAAAGTTACCAAGAGATGGATATATCGGACCTTAGAAAGATATTTACAGTACGGTTTAACTACCAGGCGATGAATATGATTTGAATACAGCCATTCGATTTTTTTTAAATTCACTACAGCACTTAGAAGGTAGGTATATAAATTAGCTCGTTTTCTCAAATAATTTAAGTTGTACCAAAACAACCGGTTATGTATCAGTACCAGCGCACCATACAGATCAGTTGTACCAAATTGGTACAACTGTACCAAAGAGAGCAACACTGAGTCATATCGACCAGTTTACTTTGCTTATGACTGGCTGAGTGAATAGGAATTCATTTTTACCTGGGCAACATTACCAAAGTTGCCAAACTGATAATATTGTATTTAATCCTTAGAATTTCATGATATAATGATATCACTGCAGTAAATCGACCTAAATATATTGAATGTGTACCTATCTATAAAGATTTAGTTACACAATAATTATCGAAATGGCACACCTGCGCAAGTCGAATTGGTTCTCTGCATAAATAATACGATGATTTAAAAATGGCAACTCGAAGAACTATATGGTGGCCAATAGAGAAGTAGATGCTGCTTATTTGCAACCCAAAACGAGTTTTTTCCATAAATTTAGGTTGAGTTTAATCCATACAAAGTCGCTTGAGTTGAAATCCAAATAAAAACGGACGCAGCCCTAAACGAATCAAGTCACAAAGAGCAATGTTCGGTGCCAATAGGAATCGACTATGTAACCTGCGTAGAGTCTGCGGCAAATGCCTCTTTTGTTAAGTTTTTTGCTATATACTCCGTAAGACGTGAACTTTACGTTCATCGAAATATTGCCCAAACCTAAACCCTATTGTAAATTATAGAAAACAACCGATAAAAATTGTAACGAGCAGAAAATTTACGTTTAAAATTAGCGATAATTATGTAAAATGGGTATTTAAAGCTTATCAGCGGACGTCACAGATAAAAACTGTGCGACTAAAATAACACCAGCGATCTCGTTATTATAAAATCGAAGCTCGCATATGATATAAATAATAACAATTATTTTAATTTTACATGCCGAACTAAAATAATCATGTAGATACTTCTCGTTATCGAGAAAATAAAGCATGATAATATCGATAACATATCCGCTATTGATTTTACGGCGTGGCGTATCGATTTATTTCCAGCTCATTTTCGTTATTATAGAGAAGAGAAAATTATTTAATATCGATATTAAATCTGATGTGCGTGAAGTGGCTGATTTCCGCAATAACTATCGCCGTCGATCGTACGAACCAAGAACAGTAAAAAATGGCAACGCTGCTAGAGGCCTACATGGCGTCATGTGTTTAATTGATAATTACTTAGCGAACGAACTTCGGAAACTCCAACCCGTGTTGTAAAGCTTTTTACTATACTCCGTAACTATAAGTGACTAGCTAATGGCGCTCCTAATCACTTTGAGCATTTAAAATCATAATCCGTCATTAGAAGGAAGCAAATAGCTGCTACAGTTAAATTTAAAGTGATAAGTTTTTGGTCGGTCACATGACATTTATCGGCCAACAAGCGGGGTAGAACCGAGTTGAAAACGTCGAGCGTACTCTGTCCGATTCAAGAAAAAAAATAAGGTGCGGAAAAATCTTCCAATAACACTAATAATATGGCATTTATACAGTGAAACAGCGATACAGTCATTGATTTTTATTAATAGATTAGCTATTTATAGAACTGCTGTTGTTTGTATGGCACATTAAATGCTTGGGTTAACAAGCTAAGAAATTGCTTTATACGTATTTTTAAAGGTACCTACCGGGCGTCCTCAATAAGTACCGTTAGTTAGGGCTAGGATTTTTAATTCTTCATCAACCTATAATAATTTAATTGAAATTGACGTCTAGTTTGCCTTGAAAACGAAATGATCTCTGTGTCAAGAAAAACGGCTCAATTTTAAAGCTAAACACAAAAAAGCTTCTTTTCTTAAAAGAAATTTAATTGCCAGAAGACTAAAATCCCAAATTACCAAATCGATATCGCAAGGTCATAAGGGGGGGAAGCACGACGTCACGTAGGGAACACACCCCTCGGGCTATATATACACCTTTTTATTCGGCAATTTATTTGTTCATTAAGTAGGGAGCGTTTTAGTTAGATCCTGTATACTATCCCTCAGAGTATTGTGCGAGCAGAATAAAGACACCACCTAAATACAATGCGACAATGCACAATCATGTGAATCGACCCTTAATGTAAAGTTAAAGAGTTCTTTTTATATAGCAGATAGATCAAGTAGTCCTTGTACATTGGTCAATTGGCAACTACGCAATATTATTAAAACTGAGTGTCATGATGGGTTAATTCGACGAATGTTGCCAGCTTTACATAAACAACGATGTATTTAGATAATTCTTAACTGATTATACTCGTAAAATATTTAGGGATTGTCGGGTTATTTCACCCGACCACTATTTACCGTTAAAAATTACTATCACACTGCATCTCGAGCCTAGAAACCCCCACAACCCAAATTTAGCCCCTGGTGATTCTTATACTTATTTCCGAAATATAAGAAATCATAACCTATGGGCCAGACATGATTTATTAACGTACCCTCGTATATTCCTTGCCGAATTTCAAGTAAAAATTCGATAAACGATTTTAGCAGGATTGACACATTGCATTTTTTTTCTGGAAGGTGGGATTTTTTATGCAAATGGAAGAAATTTTTGGGATATTATTCTCGCATTAATGAAACTCCCTTACAGTCCAAATTTAGCCCCCGGTGATTTCTACTTATCTTCGAAATATAAGAAATCATAACCTACGTGCCAGACATGATTTATTAATGTACCCTCGTATATTCCTTGCCGAATTTCAAGAAGTAGGAATTCTAAAAACTATTTTAGCAGGATTGCTAGTGGGGATTTTTATGTAAATGTGGGTAATTTTCTTGGATATCTTTTGATGTATTTTTACGCATTGATCCGCATTCCTACCTAAACGAACACGAATGCTTATGTCACGTTCACATGATTTATTTGCCTACCCTTTGGATTTCTTCACATGAACACCAATAAGTAATATTCGAAAAATGATTTTGACAGGGTTACCACGCTGTTTGCTATTTACTTGTAATCAGCCCAAGCTTATGTTTTTGTTTATATTAATGATTAATATATTATTTTATCAAACTACTATCACAAGGCGTTAGCATCTAGACTCGAAGAAACGAATCGTTCCCCTAACAGTTCAGATTTAGCCCTCAGGGAGTCATGCTTATCTTCGAAATTTGAGAAACTATAACCTATGGCGTGCAAGACGATTTGAAGAAAAATGTTTTTCTTACGGGTTTCAGCTTGCTAAATACGTTAGAAGCGCAGGTTCAAGGAGATTACGTGGCAAAGAAAATTTACTTTTATGTCACATTCGCATGATTTTATTAGCCTACCCTCGTATATTCAAGAAGAAGTAAAATTCAAAAACTGTTTCGGCATGGATTGCCACGTTGGTTTTTTTTTCGAGGAAACTGGGAATTTTCATGTAAATCGGGGGAATTTTCGTAGATTTTTTGAGATATTATTTTTACATTGATACCCATTTGTGCCTAAACAATCAAGAATGCTTAGGCCACGTTCATATGATTTATTTGCCTACCCCTTGTATATCTCTTCACATGACCAACAAGAAGGAAAATTAGAAAAATGAATTTGACAGGGTTGCCACGTTGTTAGCATTTACTTCTAATTAGTCCAAGATTATGTTTTTGTTAGTTGAGTTTTATGCACTATTTCGCTGTTGAAGTGATTAATATATTATTATTTTACCAAACTACTATCAGTCTGTTGGTATCTAGACTCGAAGAAATGAATCGTCCCCTTTATAGTCCAAATTTAGCGTCCTGAGATTTCTACTATAACCTTCTACGAATAAGACGATTTGAAGTGAAAAATATGGCTTTCTTACGGCTTTCAGTTTACTAAATAAGTTTAATGAAATAATCGAAGAAATAATGTTGAAAAATAAAATTCACTTTCTTTATGTTTCATCTACATGATTTATTAGCAGCCTACCCTCGTATATTTCCTCACCCGAAGTAAAATCCGAAAAACTATCTTGGCAGGGTTGCCACGTTATTTTTCTTGAGACGGGAATGTCAAAAAGTAAAATTCAAAAAACATTTTTACAGGGTTGCAATATTGTTGGTTATTTACTTGCAATTAAGCCAAATGATTCTGTTTCCTTAGTTTTATGCATTATTTTTTGTTTTCCTTGTCACCATGATTAATAACTTATTAATTTTTGGGCATCTTTCTATTGAAAATTCCCGGCTTGGAATATTTTAAAAAATTGTTAATTTACGGTATTTTTGATCCAATTTGGCAGCCGTGGATTTTAAAAGCGTAACATCAATTATTTAGTCCTCGCCTAGATATAGACAACGTCGCTAATCTGTAAGTTAAATAATAATAGCAAATTGGTACTCAATCGCCAAAAAGGTGAAATATCCGCTCTGGTAAAACTCAAGGTTAAGAAGCCGAATATTTAACGAAATTTCGCTAAAAAATACAGTCGGACGTCTATCGACGACGAAATATATTATTACGTCTCGTTTCTCAGACATGCAAACCTAAAACGTAACAAAACTACGTGCGGCATTTTTTGTTGCTTTGAATATCGCTAATATATTGTTAATTTGCGCAACAAATGATGTCCTTTGACGTCGATCTTAACTTTCGAATATTAACATTTTATCGTTCAATATAAACGGAACAGAGGCATTCGTATTATACAACATCTCCCTAATGACAAGTCGTCCCTAATATCAGTACAAAACGAATGTATTTCTGTCCCTTTCCTTTTAAGGCAGATACATGAACGAGGTCATACGTATTATACATCTCCCTAATGACAAGTCATCCCTAATACCAGTACAAAACGAATGTTTTTCTATCCCTCTCCTTTTAAGGCAGATATATGAGCGAGGACATACGTATTATACAACATCTCCCTAATGACAAGTCATCCCTACCGGGTACTTCTATCTCTTTCCATGTAATGCAGATCGCGGACACAAGTACGTTCCGTGAGTGCGCTCTATTTCAACCAATGAAAAACGCCGTTGCTTTTAATTGGCATGCCATTCTGCTCTATCTTGCCTTGTGACGAGACAGCCGATACATTTCAAATTATTAGTTTATGTCTGTATCCAATTGCATTTCATCTAAATAATCAACTAAATTTAAAGTGTTCATGGCTTTGGAACTGCGCATGTCCTAACATTTTACATTACGGAAACAGCCGTACGGCACTGTGTTAACGCTTGCGTGATAATATCCTGAATTTTTATAGGCTATTGTTAGCAAATTCGAAATCAACGAAAACACTTTCCATAAGATATCGTTCGACATTATTCCACTGGATTTTCAAGATGGCGCCCGTACGTCATTTCAATATCTTCAATTTTCCATGGAAAGTCAGAAAAGGAAAAACTATTAGTGGCCGTGGAGCTTTAAAACAAGGAGGTATAACTCGACCATCCCATTCCTTATTCAAGATGGCGCCTAACCGCCATTTTGATTTACAAAGCATTTTTCATTTGACGCATTTAAACGGGCAATTTTACAGCGAAACTATTTACTCTCTTCATAAACTACCGAATGACTATTACTTCCGACTTAACCCTCGACTTAACCGGAGGACTATTTTTTACTTCCGGTTAAACCAGAAAATAATGTCAAACGATAATTTTAAGAAACTGAGATAGGAAAGTGCACACCCTTGCGCTCTAAATCTAATCGTCTGGATTCAACAGCCGTCAAAATCTAAGAAATGTCAATTTTTAAACGTCAACCTCTGTCAAAATCTCTGGAACGTCAATTATCAAACGTCAATGTCTCGAAAACCATTTTAAATATGGGTTGTCCTGTATATTTTACTGACCTTTGCGAGGTTTATTGTAAATGCGAAAGATTTGCGAATTAAGAGTGAGTAAAACAACGTAGCGCATTAAATTTGTACTTTTTCAGCGAATTACCCTGTATATTGTTACATTACTACAATTTACGTGAATATATAGACAATTTGGAAGGAAAGCAGATCAGTTTTTGATAAAATTTCGAATTATGGAAACTTCTTGCTTAACCGGAAGTAGAACCTTTTGTATTTCCGGTTAAAGCGGAAGTTAATGGTCGAATGATAGTCCTTTAAAACACTAAGCTAGAAAAGTGAAAATAGTTTCATTAACCGTTGGGATGTTACAGCCGAGGGGCGATTCACTTCTCGCAATACTGTCACAAACTCTCTCGCAATCGCCGAAATCACTATCGCAATCATTCGCAATCACTTCGCAATCATCGCAATCGCTTCGCAATCATCGCAATCGCTTCGCAATCCCCCGAAATCGATTCGCAATCCACGCAATCCTTCGCAATCCTATCGCAATCCATTCGCAATCGCGCATAATCCACAAAAATGTTCGTTAAAATAGATGATATAAAGTACCAAAGGAGCGGCTACCTGCTAACTGGGTATAGTATTTGTCATAAACACGTATAAAAAATCGTTAGGTATTTTTCTCGGTATTTTTATGGTACGCGTTTGTTGACAACAATTGAATTCATTGTCGTCAATAATACAGGGTGTTATTTAAGTACGTAGCCAAACCTCAGGAGGTAATTCCTCAAGTGATTTTAAGATAAACATATAAACACATGCCCGCACTGTTTCCAAGATACAGGATGTCAAACTTAAAAAAAATAGTTTTTTTTTTGTAAAAATCTTAATAAGATTCTTTTGGTCGATTTTGTTAAAATTCGGCAGTAGTATTTACATTACAAGGAGCTAATTTAGCCATAATTAATTATTTTTAAGTCCATTGGCGTCCCGGAAGTCACTCACTTTTGAAAACTCATATATTTTTTCAAATTTAGCAACTAAAAATATAACTTTCCTATCCCTTGTATTATCTTTGTATCTTGCTTAGTTTTTGAGAAAAAAAATTACCTTTTTTGTGATAGTCTAGGGACATGTAATAAGTAGTGGTGTTTATTTTTTTCCCTAAAAAGTAAGAAAGATACGAAAATAATTCAAGGGACAAAAAAAGTTGTATTTTTAGTTCCTTAATCCGAAATAAATACCAAAATTAGAAAGAAGTCAACGGCGTACACTACCGTTTTTTTTCTTAAACTTGAACACTCTGTATTTTGGAAACAATGCATTTCCGGACCTATGTTTATATAAACTTTTCGTCCTAAAATCACTCAAAGAGTGAACTTTGGCCGCGTACTTAAATAACACCCTGTATAATACCAGTTCGTATACAGAGTATCCCTTATACACTGCTAGCTATCTGACATGAACTATACTGAACTGGCATTGGAGTGGGAAATCTATACAGGGTGAAACAAATTTGCTTCTCACCATTAGGATCTCGGAAACCATAAGAGATACGAATTCTGTTATATGGAGGCAAAGTTGCGCAATTTAGAGGTCATCCATATGTCATGTCGTTGAGAAATTTAGAAAATTCCGACTATTTCCGGAGATATTCGTAGTAGACCGAAAAGCAGCTATTTCATTTTTATTTTTCCTGACTTTATTTGAAGATATAATATAACACGAATTTAACATTATTATTTGTTTATAAGATTGTAGTATCAATTTTTAATCTGACGTTTCGTGTCCTGGCTCCCATCATCAACTTCATTTCTTTAAATACGGACCTGGATTTTCTATTTAATTTTTTAGAAGCTTTTGTTCTCCCAAACCAACGATGTCTCACACTTACTAATAAATCAACAAATCTAGATTTTTTCCATCAGAAATAATGTGTTAGACAGAGATAGGGCTATCTCGAGGGCAATCTTTTCTGACTCGATTTCACTTATGAGAATATTTGGTTTTGGGAAACCAAAGGCTTTTAAAAATGAAATAAAAAACACAGGTCCGTATTTAAAAAAAAAAGTTGATGGTGGGGGCCCGGACACGAAACGCCAGATTTCAAATATGATACTACCGTCTTGTAAAGGAAAAAAAATGGCAACAATAATGTTAAATTCATTTTATATTATCTCTTTAAATAAAGTAAAAATAAAATAGCTGATTTTTGGTTTATTACGAATATCATTGGAGGTAGTCGGAATTCTGTAAAATTCTCAACGGCATATCAATAACTTTTAAATTGCGCAACTTTGTCCCGATTTAACATACTTCGTATCTCTTATGGTTTTCGAGATCCTGATGGTGAGAAAATAGTTTGTTTCACTCTGTATGGCAGAAAAAATAAATTTCACGTTCCATTTAAAATTTGACATTTGGCTATGATGGTAGAGAAAAATCGGAATGAGTGGCAACACTGCCGATATCATTTTGAAACCAGGAACTTCCGAATCCGAAGGATTTAATTTTGTCGCAAAAGAATTTGTGGTTTCCAAATAAAACAGGGGTTTCCAAACTTATGCCGCACTCTGTATGTGTTCTACTGCTACATAAATAAATCTGACGTATATTTAGTAAGACATTAATTTTTTACTCCCACTCGACTTTCCACTGACACACCCCTGTATGAGAAATTCCACCACCATCAGTTTTAAATTTTTAATTAAGTAAACGATATTGTTGCGACAAAAACCTACATATCGATTTTTATAAAGATATCTGAAATACATAATTTAAACTCAGTTTTAAAGATCATAGATAAAAATTATAATATGGCCTCCAAAATATTTTTTATATGTACCGAACCGAGGTATGAACACAGAAGCGCAAATGCTTAAAAATAGTTTTTATTTAATATCCTTAATATCTTAACTATGAATATGAATCCGAGTATGAATCTCGGTATGCATCAAGATATAGAAGGGCAAACGGTAAACGAGGAAGACAGACAAGATATTAACAATGAAAATAATGCATTTGAGGATTTATAAGGTATTACCTCGGATATTACTGAGTTAAATATTAAGGAGCAAAAAGAAACAAAAGGAAGATCGTTCTTTTCTAGGTGTTAAAGTCAACAAAGAAATGCTAGTAATGAAATCCACTCGTTTATTGGCTCTTTTCTAACAAGCTAGGAAGACTTTCAAGCGAATGGGGAGGTTCCTTGAAAAACAAAAATATAAGAAGTAAAAGGAAGATAAAATATCAACAAAGGCTGTATTGATATACGTTTGGAAAATTATTATACAGTATGTTATTTACGGACATGGTACATTGGTAGAGTTGTAGAGGATGGATTGATAAGAGCTCCAACAAAATTAAATTCCTTAAAGTCGTCCCTCGACACCTATTTGGCCAAAAGAGAAAAATGAAGACATTCAAATAGTGGAAAATAAGTTCACATTTTATGAGCCAATACCACTATTGAAAAATGAGCATTTTTTATCTAAAACGGCATCAAAAATTAGAAATGGAACAGAAATTTAAGGCTGCAAAAATAGCTTCAAAGATTATTTGTAATTAAATGCACAGGTTCTTATTTCTGATTTTGGCTGTTTTTCTGACCTGCTATTTTTGAACTAGACCATTTTAAAGTTAATTTATTGACGTTAATTTTGCATATTGGGGTCATACTTACCTATGTTTTTTTGGATTTTTTGATATGAATTTTTTTAATATTTGTATCTATTTTGCATTAAAGCACAGTCTAATCCAAATAAGCTATGTTTTTTTCTGTTTATCTTATAATAAATTTGAAACAAACAACTGAGCATCAAAAAGCAGTGAAATAAAACACCCTGTATACCGGGTGACCGCGAGATTACTAACCAGGCGTTTAGTGATTTTTAAATGAAACACCGGACAAATTTTTGCGGTATATTAACTATTAAAGTACTAAAACTTTCACTTTCAGTTTACCTGTAGGTAATCCGGAAAAGTTTAAATTTGACACTTAACCAGCATCCACTTAAAAATAATTTTAGTAGCACGTCCTGTATCCGAAACTATCATAGATAGGTATAGGGAGAGTTACATGACTTAGATTTTGATGAATAGGTAAAATCGAAAATAGCAAAAATATACAGGTTGTTCCATTTAAAATACCCAACCCAGTTTCCATTACGTCGGGTATGATCAGAAGTGATTAATTACTGTTTTTACGCCTACTTTTTTTCCTTATAGTCGTTCCTGTAAGCTCCCTAAATCTCAAAATATATATTTCTAATGACGTTAAAACGCCTGATCAGTGGTCAGTATAATCTCGAGGTCACCCAGTATACCTGTATAATTGTTGAACCAAAACATTCAAGAGATTTCCAAAAGGCTACAAATAAGCTATTTCATTTTGATGTTACCTAAAATTATCCTGTTCACAAAGTTGTCATAAACATGAATCCATTGCCAGAACCATGTCTCTGTGCTCATTGATTTGATTCATAATAATTACCAAAATATAATAGATAAACTACCCTAGAACTTTTGTATTTCTTTTTTAATTTTTAGGATAGCTTTTAATTGGGGCTCAACATTTGAACGTGGTTGATAATGTAAAATATTTTATCTCTATTGATGATTTTTGTTTAATCAAAGTCCATGTTTTAACAATTCTAATTTCTATATTTTCATATTAAAGAATATTTCTAGTTTCCAAACCTACCTATAGTTCCCTAAACCCGAGCGTAAAACTAAGTATACGTCTTGCAAGATACTTTAAAAGAACATGAAAACGCTTTCGCAATCTTTAGAAATCCCTCGCACTCCTTGTAAGTCTTTCGCAATCCTTTGGGAGTCTTTCGCAATCCTTGGGAGTCCTTCGCAATCCTTGGAATTCTCTCGCAATCTTATACACAAACTCGCAATCTGTCGCAATCCCTCGCAATCTTTCGAAATCCCTCGCAATCCCTCGCAATCTTTCGAAATCCCTCGCAATCTTTCGAAATCCCTCCCAATCTCTTACTTTTCGCAATCTTGTCACAAATTTTACCCTAGTGACTACCCCCTCGGTTACAGCCTGTTAAAATGCTTGAAATGTCAATTTGCAAACGTCAATATCTTGAAAATCATTGATTGATACTAAAATCTTTAGAATTTTGCGCATATGTAGAGGGAAATTGACCATTTTTAGTAAACTGTCGAATTACGACAACTTCCAGCTTAACTGGAAATTAAACATTCCGTATTTCCGGTTCAACCAGAAGGTAATGGTAGAAAAGGAGTTTTTAAAAACATTAAATTTGAGAAGTCAGAACAGTTTCGCTCTTAATTTAACGGTTTGGATTCTACAGCCTGTCAAAATGCCTGAAATGTAAATTTTCAAACGTCAATATCTCGAAAACAACTGATTCTAGACCCAAAGTGTAGGGCATCAAATTCTTCAGATTTTTACGTACATTTTGGTAATGAAGAGATAAACCAGATATTCCACCAAATGAGTTAAGTATGCTACGCCTTTTTCTGGATACCGTCTTAACCAGTGATATTTCCGGTTGATTCGGAAGTGAATATCGGACCAAATATCAATGCGTCAAAAACGCTTGATTTAATTTTTATTTTAAAGCGCACCATCTTATATATTATCAACTTTTTGAATTTTTCAATGATCCTAAGCACACTCGAATTATTGACGTTTAAGAATTGACATTTTACATACTGTGGATGAGTTATAAAATCTACCCTGTATAACGAAATCTACGTAATATAATGATGAATTTGACACTGCACACTTTGGCTTTAAAATAAATTGTTTAGGAGATACCGCCTTAATCAGTGATATTTCAGGTTCAACCGAAAGTTAATGTCAAATCAAATGTCCATGTTTAAAAAATTATCCATTTCAGAGAGAAAGTGGCGTGTGGGGTATCAAATTTATCACAATGTTACGTAGATTTCAATACTCTAGAAATATACAGGGTTTTTCATTAAAAAAAAAATAACAGTTTTTGTGGCGATCTTAAAACCGTGCACGCACGTATAATTACGGAAAAAGTTGAATGTCACATCATATAACAATATATAGGGCGTTTTATTAATATCGCTGTCAATATTTTTCGATGCTCACTTGTTCTTTTGTGACGTCACGCTCGAACACAACCCGGTTGCACTTAAAGATTTCATTATAAACTCTGTATGGGCGTCAACATACTATGAATGAACACTCTGTATATGGCCGACCAGTCGACTACTTACATGGTAACAACACAACATGGGTTACGATGGGGAATAAGCAAACGAATCAAATCCCAAATATGGGCGCGTACCAACGAAACGACTGAAATGTAGATTTAGGTATACATGCGATATCGATGCACTAAAATAAGTATCGAACAAGAGTGGCCGAACGCCCCCGCCCACCGTTTTATAAATACACTTCTAGGTCTAAAAACTGATCCGTAAACGAAAACTAAATAACTTGTCTGTATGTGTACACGTACACGACTCTCGAACACAAACAGTCACGCTATTATAGGTGTCTAAATCTAAAATAAAAGTTACATACAATTAACTAGCGAGATGATTTTATTCAAAAGCATTGGCAGCGTTATGTCGGTCGTAGCCATTTGGGTTAGTTTGGGTTAGCCATTTGGGTGATTTGATCAATTATTATCATATCATTTTTCTAACCTAGTGCAAGGGTGCGTTTAGCGACACTTATAATTCGATGTACTGGACGCACTTCTCTATGACACACGATTTACTATTTTTCATGATAGAATGAAAACAATCGATTTTAGTCAATAATTGCGCCATAAAATCGAAGATTTTCTCTTCTCGTATAAAATTTTCGAAATCTACGGACAATTTACTATTTATTTCATGAGTTTCAGAAATTTTTCATGTAACTTACTATATTTCATGGTAGAATAAAAACAATGGATTTTGGTGAATAATTGGAATACTGGTATACACAGCGCCATAAAATCGATGATTCCGGAAAAATTAGGAATATATCAAAACTTTCATATCAAATTTCGAAATGTACTATTAAATCCATGAGTTTCCAAATATTTCCGGAAAATTTAGATATTTTCCTGGTAGAATGAAAAGAACGGTTTTTGGATATTTACTGGATATGCAATAAAAGTGAATATTCTCAAAAAGAAAATAGATTCTCGTATAAGTATATAAACCTATAAAATACACGGCCATTCGATAAGTATGGTAGTGAATGCCTAAAGTCAGTAGCTCAAGGCAAATCGCGATTTTTTGCCTCTATAATTAGACATTACAATGCCATTATTTAAAAATCTGATTAATAAATAATGTAAGCATTAGGTAATATATGATTTAATAATGCAAACAAACAATTTATTATTTGTAAATATTATAGGTGTCAGAATCGACGCGCGTTTCTTTGTCTAGAGCATTACACTGGTTAGCACGTATTTATTATTGATATGTTTTTCTCGGGGGTTCTGAACGAAATTACAACTTTTACTATTTCAAACTAATTCTCTCTTTATTCTCTACCACTGTATACACTAAACTACTCTTATAACTTTAACAACTAATAGCTCTTTACAATTCAACACTCAATACGCATCTAAAATCTATCACGAATACTCGGGAAGAAGCGAGGCCACTCTATATGATTCTCGACCAAGGCATCGAGATAATTCCACAGTTCCTGAATCTTCGCGGCCGGCGATGACTCATACATAGACGCGACATGGCCAATTCTATAGAGTAGCACAAAAACATTCGGATGCCGTGACATTGCCTCCCTCTTAAACCTGATCGACCCGATCAGCTACTTCATGTCCGCGATATGCTTTGAGCCTTTCGAAGTGG
This sequence comes from Pissodes strobi, assembly GCA_016904865.1. Classification (NCBI taxonomy): domain Eukaryota; kingdom Metazoa; phylum Arthropoda; class Insecta; order Coleoptera; family Curculionidae; genus Pissodes; species Pissodes strobi. The sequence continues at coordinate 21,861 of MU189943.1, read as the reverse complement.
ACAACTTTCAGTTTGCTTCTGGGGCTACGTTGAATTCTATACACTACGTCATTAATTCTTTTGATGACTGTATAGAGTCCTTCCCATACTGGCGTTAACTTGAGAGATATTCCTTTTTTCTTTGCGGATTATATAACCAGACTTTATCATTCATCTGGAATCCCATAAAATTAGCTTTAAGATCGTATCGTGTCTTCATTCGGTCACTGGCATTCTCCGTGTTTTCTCTGACTAATTCATGGATGTACAGAAACTTTTCCTTAGGAGAGTCCGCATAGTCTTCAATTTCCATATTCTGGTTATCTGGCGTTCTCTCCCAATCCTTCTGATGTTCATCTACAACCTTTGATAAATGTTCTTCAATGGTCTTATTAAACCTCTCAACCATGCCATCTGATGGTGGATGTAAGGCTGTAGTCCGTGTTTTATGGTTGTTGTGTAAATCACAGACTTTCTGGAAAACCTTGGATTCGAAGTTGCGCCCTTGATCTGAGTGCAGCTCTAACGGAACACCAAATCTGCTGAATATATTATTCACGAGGACCTCTACTATGGTAACAGCTTCTTGATTGGAGATCGTAAGCACTTCAGGTCATTTACTGAAGTAGTCAATTGCCACTAAAATGTACTTAGCTACGTCAATGGCGATACGTTCAAACGATGGGCCCACATTATATTGTTTAATTTTTCACCTAGATCTTGTTTTGGGCCCTTGACTTGCGGCACAGGTTGAGCACTGCCACCAGACTTTCCAATATGAACTTCTTCCACAACTTCCGATATCTTCCTCTTTGGTACCACCAACTGTGTCTTCACTACTTTTCCATCGGCGCTTTCCCAGGCTCGCTTAAGAAGTCCATTTTCCACCACCAGGGAGTCTCATTGAGCCCACAGAGTTTTAAAAGCAAATCCTTTAGTTGAAATGTCTCCCCAGCTTGGTCTTGGTTGATGATCTTTAGCTTTGAGCAGTAGTACAATTTCACTACCCTCAAGCTGATCCTTTTTAAGTTGCTCTGTGGTCAACTGCTGATCAACCTCAAACTTCATTTGCCTAATGGCAGTAATTCCTTCTCGTCGATCTATTCTTTGGCAAAGCATACAATTATCCTCGCATGGTCTTTTGGATGAAGCATCTGCATTATTATGCAATCTCCCTGCCCTGTGCTTAATCTTAAAGTTATATTGTTACAACTTTTCAAGCCACCTAGCTACCTGTCCTTCAGGCTGTTTCATATCCAAAAGCAATATAAGTACTGCATGATCAGTCCTTAGTAGAAATTCTTGTCCATACAGATATTGATGCTAATGCTCAACATGCCAAAAGCTCTTTTCGAGTTACACAATAGTTGTTTCAGGTTCGATCTTGGTCGATTTTCTAAACAAACAGAGATGTGCTCGTAGGCACTATAATTTACCATAGGGGCTAGTTCTAAAGTGACCTTGTAGAAAAAACAAAGACTTTTAGCATTATATGAATATTTTAATAAGTTATTTTATTTAAAAACAACTGAAGGCTCATAAATGAACAAAATATAAACATTGAATGATTGTATGTAGTCTGTGCTACGATATGGACAATATCTGTCGAGGCTAGATATCGACCTTGCAGTATATCACAAGAATAATACCTTAAAAACTAAAGCATTGCCTAAACCATTGTAATGTTAAACAAGTATATAATTATAAACGCTATCTTGCAGCTAAATACAGTTAAATGTTCATTAAAGTTCCTGCGGAACTGCTTCGTATGAGCTCGGTTAGCTGAGATAACTGTTAGATGAAATACAGTAATGTATAAGCAATAATAATAGGATAAATATTACTTTAATGTCCACCTATAAGCTACTATGTACACTCACAATTGACGAGCAACGTTCAATGTTCAGCAGTTTATCTTCCGACACTGGGGAAAGTCACTTTAAAAAACACTTGCTAAGTTGGGAACGCTAGTACAGCGATGGTATCGCGTTTGACATGTTGAGAAAATGATTGTAAACGTGTAAGTTTACTTACTTTAGATTCGAGACAAGACTATTATTATTGAGAACTCATAGGCAAGACCAATGGGAACGCTAGTACAGCGATGGTACCGCGTTTGAGAAAGTTGAGAGTTTGTGAAGGAAACGTGTGTGTTTACTTACTTGGGGCTCAAGACTCGATTGTAAGACTCCCATGGACGAGACCAATGGGGACGCCAGTACAGCGATGGTACAGCGTAATACTTGTGAGAGCAATGTCAGTCAGGGTGTCGATTAATACCTTTTCTTGTAGGCTTGAGATGACTATGACTATGGCTGGATACCACAATGTCACTTGAGTAAAGAACTAGAGAGATTAGGAGGTCTCAAAACGTGAAAACTTGCGCTCTTGGCGCGTGCTATTAGGTTGGGATTCAAGATTCGACTGACTACTAGAACGTGAGAACTAGATCAACTTGAAGGAGTTGTCAACGCCCCTTGTCACTGCCCCTTCTGGCGGGATAATCTACATCCTCCGGAAATAGAAAGTGCAAATAATGTAATTACTGAGAAGTTATGTAAAACTTTACGTCAGCGATTGTCTAAATTAACCTTATGAATTTTAACACGAATCTGGTCGAAATACGTTAACTAGTTTTTATAAAACTCGATTGTTAAAGGTCGGAAATTTAGGAGCTAACTTGATTACCCCCCTTTAAGAGACGAATGTGTTCCTGCATAGTGTAGCTGATACGACCTTGGAGTTTGAAATACATTGAGGTGATTGGTTTGCACGAATTATGCGGCTGGATGCAGGACTGCTTCTTTGCCGGGGTGCCGGTGCAGATGAGTAAACGTTGTTACAACAGATGGCGCTAGGGATTCGCCGGGGTTCAGCGCCGTTTCTGTAGAAAGCGATGTGATTGGTCAGATGCCTTTCCAGGCCGCTTAACTTTAAGCTTTCTATACTGCCTGATGCCGTGGATAAAAGTTGTAAACAAGAGATGGCGTTAGTAGTATCGCCATGGATTTTAATTTCTTTGGAATGCGAGGACAGTGGCTTGGAATGTTAAAATTGTACAAAATTAAATCGTTAGATTTGAAAGCGTGTTCAAAATGGTTTTTGAACAATAGTTACGTTCAGGTTTCGAAAGTGTTCGACCGTAGTATTCGATAACTCGTTCTTCTCCTGCTTGTACTTGCGATAAAACTGCCCCGATGCCGGTGTTGCTTGCGACTGTATATAATACAAATTTACCCTTTTGTTTCGGATATCCCAATATTGGACTAGAACATAGAGCCGCTTTTAATTTCCGGAACGCAGAATCACAGTTATGATCCCAGTTGTAATTTGCTCGTTCTTCAGTGCGTTAATGTAGAGGTGCAGCTATATTTGCAAATCCTTCGACAAATCTTCTATAATAAGTACATAATCCAAGGAAGCTCGGCAGCTCGTGTTTATCGCGAGGACGAGGCCAGTCTTTGATTGCTGTAATCATTCGTTGATCAGTTTGGATTCCCTCTAATGACACGACATGCCCGAGAAATTCAACTTTGTGTTGGAAAAGAAAACATTTCTTTGGATTCAGTAAGAGCTGAGCATTCTTGATTCTAGTAAAAACTTCATGCTCTAAAAGTTTTCTCCATTACCATTATATCATCAAGATAGACCAGACGTCTTTCAAGTGAGACCTCGTAGAACAACTTCCCTAAGACGCTCAAAAGTAGCGCGGCCATTGCATAGTCCGAAGGGCATAAGTGTAGACTGATATAAACCACTTCCGGTAGAAAAGGCAGTGTTTTCTTTATCTTGTTTGTCGATGCCTACTTGCCAGTAGCCGCTCTTTAAATTGAGTGTTAAGAACCAATGGGAACCTGCTAGTGTCGTCAACGTGTCATCAATTCTGGGAAGTGGATAGCGCTGTCTTTCTTGGTGACGTCATTGAGTTTTCTATAGTCACATCCGTCTTGGTGACTAAGACAACAGGAGACAATCATGGGCTTGATGATTCTTCAATAATTCCATCGTCAAGCATTTTGTTGACTAATGTGGTAACCTCTTGCTGCTTCGTCACTGGTAGCCTCCGAGGATGCTGCCGTATGAGGTGAGCACTTCCATTGTCGATTTTATGCTTTATGAATTTTATGATGTTCGTTCTTTCAGTATTTCCATGTTTCCTTTTAAAGGCTGTGCTCTGCTCTTTGATAAATCGTGTAGCTCTCTTCAGTTCTTCGGAAGACAGATACTGGACTTCTGGAAATGTTCTAGGACTACCTTAGGTGATGTTGAGGGTGTAACTTCTGACTGCGTTTCGCAACTGGTTACCCACTGCACCGGCTCCCAAGTGGCTATTACATTTCCTTTATTGATTTTAATGGAATTGGATGAAATATTTGCTATCCTTATCGGTATTCTGCCGTCAGTTTTGACTAGTGCTTTGCGTACGAGGTGTTTGCAAGGCAAATCGTGATGTTGGATAAGTCTGATGCAGCCTCCAAAATCCTTTACCAATTTCCCAAAAATTATCTGCTCGGTATTTCCGCTTATTTTGACAGTATATGTCGCCACTACTTTAATCGATGTGCCATCGTCGGTCTTGGTAAGGATGAACTCTACGGTGCCAAACTTCAGAAGGTTAAGTTTATTGTCAAAAGAGAATTCATGTTGACCGATGAGATTCATCCCCAAAATAAATTCGTCTTCTATGTCGACTACTAACACTGTGTGGCGTAATTTAATTCGTCCCAGTTGAAGTTCAATATCCATTTCTTCTTTCTTGTTATTTTAAATGTTTTAGCCATAGGCGCCGGATTCGTGTGGGCAACAAGAAATCCCTTTAATTTAAAACAATGAATTTTAATAATTTTCATTTTTCCTGCCGAATATAAAGTGCTATTTAATTTTTATTTCTTGTGGTTTAAGTGTATAAAATCTAATTAATTTTTTTGCTTTAAGTTTAAATTACCATCTATTTCGTTTTCTCCTTTCGGACCATGTCAAATATTGTAAGGATTTTTAAAAACTCGGAAGGTGGGCAAGTCACCTACGAACAAACAACCATAAAGATAATGTGATCATCACCAGTAAGGATGGAATCGAAATTATTAAATCTGCATTTCAAAACCGCATAATATCGTACAGGATTTCAGCAAAACTAAACGCCCCCTTGGGAATTTAAACTTCCGGCGCTTATGCGTTTCACGATATTTAGTATCATAATATAAATTACCAAACATCAAAATACTTAACACTTTGCAATATGCCATCCAAATTCAAATAAGGAAAAATGCCATTAATTTAATGAACTTAAATGATGATTATTTATTGAAATTAAACGATAATTTGTCAGCCATTAAGGTCACGTTTAATATCATAAGCAGGAGAAATGTAATGAGCCGGATAAATAACATATGTTTGACCGAAAGCCTCATATTTTGGATATCATCATAATATATCATAGGCGGACGCTTGAGGTTTTCTAGGGTATTAAACAATTTAAAAATCGATAACTGGAAGAATGGCTGAATGAGCGACACAAATCCATCGATCTACGCAGTCTCGTTTTCAACCCTTGTCAGATTTTTCAAAATTACAAATCACTGTTCGCAGAATAGTCTCGTATAATATTTTAATGTATGACTTTTTATGTAAATACATATTTGTTTATCAATTTCTGTTTGCTATCTTAAGTTTTTATTTTAATACTTTATACACTGTTTTAGAGTCTGCTAATTAACGTTATATAATAAATACTTAAAAGTTATTTAGCGGCCCGCAGTATCTTCTGATTTATTCCCAATCGATTTTTTATTCCCACTATTTTAAATATCTGAGATTAAATAGCTTGGACATAGTCTGAAATAAAACCATTCAATTTTTGAGCACTTTGTATTGATCATGTCTTCAATAGGACGTTACCATAATAACCAATATAAGCCACTCTTAAAATAAACCGGACAAAAATTGAAATGTCCCATTTTTTTTTAATATTTAACTCTGGATGGATCAAATTTAAAAGAGTAATGAATGAGGTAAAGCGCTATAAATGGAAGAATGGCATAAGCGATTCACTTTTGAAAGGATCATGACATAAGGCAATGTTGCGCTTTTTCTAAACATTATTCGATCGATATGTGGTGACGTAAATCAGCCATAACAGTGGTTGTTTCGATTGCAGAAGCGCGGTGTTTTCGACGATTTTCTTTAAATTATTCTACATAATTAAGAGACAATATTGATGAGAGTGGTGTTCAAGCTCAAACATTTAGAATCATTAAATCGTTCGTTTCCCTGGAAACTTTACAATCCAATCGCGTATGCCATAAACAACGAGATTCATTTAGCCTTCTTCAGATATTTCAGCATTGTGTATTTTAATTAATTAAAAAAAAACAATACAACTGACTAACTAAAAGATTAATTAATACTCCTGACGAAAAATCAGTAATTGGTGCTTAAATGGACAAATTTCGACAATACCCTTATGTAGAGCATATTTTTAAATGATTTTACTTATTATAGAATAGCCCAGTTTTAGAAATTGCGTGATGTTTGTAAGTAACACGTTCATGTTTCAGGCCTAACTTGCGGAGGATACGCTCGTAGTTAGTACACCCGCAACGAAACATTTACAAATTCAGCCTCAGCGACAAATTGACGATAAATAGATCTCTCTCTCTCCATTTACTAAATATTTGGCGCAGCTCCAATTTCGAATCATTATGATTCGAAAACGCCAACTATTGCGAGGATTTCCCTTCCATATAATTTGCGCAAGCAAGCAAGTTTATATCAAACGGGATTAGCAATATGACAAAGAAAGGCATTTGATAGAAGTTAACATGGAAAGCAAAGACAAAACCCTAGATGGCATATATATAAACAAATGGTGGGAGAACACATCATTAAATATTTCTTAAATAAATTAGCCGAAGCTGGTCGCTTTTCCAACACCCATAGTTGGTTCGATCATTGAATGCTGCCAACAACGTTATGTGTATTTTTCACTGTCCTTCCTCCCAAATAAGGAATTATTTCCGAGCTGCACATTCTGCCGTGCATAATTGTATCATAAATACCGCGTGTTCGCGTATCCCGAGGCGGCGCACAATAGAGCCAGAGCTATACCTACTGATGGCGATGTTCTCTCGACAAGGTAAGGCGGCCATTTTCTTCGTCTTGAACCTTAATTTATTGCACAAGTTGCTTATAGTTACACTACACGCCATATTATAGCCGCGGGGGTCGATAACCTACATTATTTAGCATTCTATTTTACGTATCTGTGATGTGGTGTATGTATATATA
>MU189943.1:0-14585 GCA_016904865.1 Pissodes strobi | reverse complement strand
ATAATTGATGAAAATCGTCCATAAACAGCATAATAAAGCCGAGTAAGGGTACTAATTGAAACCGCAAATGCGGCAAACAAAATGGTATTATTGTATGTAGATGTAGCGCGGATCAGAAGCAATATAATTATCGCACCGTATATACATATTTATTTACGGTCTGAATGCTCTCACGCGTGTTTGATTTTATTATTTCGCAATGGTACATAATATTGTCCTGATTTATGCTGCTTTGATTTTTAAAGGGCAATTAACTGATATCAAACATCAAGCTGATAGCAGATAAACGAAATATATAAATTACATAAAAGCTTGAGTACTCTTTCGAATTTTTTTTATCATTATCTCCTTATGAGACCAAAAATAGCCCTAACCCTAGACAAGGAAGCTTATAATTAATCATATTCTTTATTAAAATATGTTCTTATTATTGTCTTTATACATTTTGTTACTGTATTTTCTTTATGAGTTTCTTTTCGGACCTCCTTGTCATTGGTTCCTTTTGGCAACATTTTAATAATAATTTACTATTTTCGTGCTGTCTTAATACTACATGTTTGGAGTCCTTTTTCATTTATTTTATAAGCATGTCTTTACTTCGTTTTGCACCGTATTTTTGCACGTCGCTATCCCATTTGGTAATATTTTATTTTTAATTTACTCTCTTCGAACTTTATTATCAATAGGTACATTTCTTCTACTTTTAAACTCGTTTTATAAGTCTATTTTACTCTATTACCTACTTTCTTTTGCTCGTCCTTGTTAATGATTTGTTTTGGAAATCTCTTAATAATAATTTACTCTTCCCGCATTTGTTTTATAGATTTTAAATTTGTTTATTCGTTTTAGTACTTTATTTATACTCTATCAGTTTTTCTTGCTTGCCTTTCTCATTTATTTCTCTTTTGGTAATCTTGTAATAATTTACTATTCTCGTATTTATTTTCCTTTAAACATTTTGATTTTTTGTTCGTTTCATTATTGTATTTCCTCTATTAGATTATCAATATTTTAATAATATTTTACTCATTCATACTTTCTTAATACATTTGGAGTACTTTTGTATTTATATTATTAGTAAGTTTTTACTCCATTAATTGGTTTTTATATGTACATACCTGTCATTTATTTTATTTGACAATATTTTAATAAAAATTTATTCTTTTGGTTCGTTATTAATATGTACATTTTGTGTTTTTTTACCTACCTTCTTTTTGCTCGACCTTGTCAATGAATATAGTTAAATTTACTTCTGTCATATTTTAAATTTTTTTATTCGTTTCAGTATTTTGCTTTTGCTCAATTAGTTTTTTCTTGCTAGTCCTTGTCATTTATTTCTTTTCTGGCAATCTTTTAATAATAATTTACTATTCTCGTATTTTCTTTATTTAATTTTCTTATTCGTTTCATTACTCTGCTACTTTCTCAGTTTCTTCATACATTGGTAATATTTTAATAATAACATACTCTTTTCCTACTTTACTAATAGAGACATTTTGTGCTCTTTTCGATTCGTTATATTACTCTGTTTTACTACCTACTTTCTTTTTGCTTGTCTTTATCAATTATTTCTTTTGGAAATCTTTTCATAATAATTTACACCTCTCGTATTTGCTCTATTAGTTTTTCTTGCTTGTCTTTGTCATTTATTTCTTGTCTCGAAATATTTTAACAATAATTTACTGTTTTTTTTATTAGTTCCTTTTTGGATCTCCTCGTTTATATCTTTATTCTATATTTCCCATTTTCTTCTTGCTTGTTCTGATCAACGAATTGTTTTGGAAACCTTTTGGTAATAATTTACTCTTCTCGTATTTGATTTATACATTTTAATTTTTTTATTCGCCCTAGAAATTTGCTTTTGCTCTATTATTTTTTCTTGCTTGTCCATGGCATTTCTTTCTTTTTTTTTGGCAATCTTTTAATAAAAATTTTCTAATGTCGCTTTTCTCTTTCTTTGCTTTATTATGTATGTGTTCCTCGGTTAATTTGTTTTGCAAGTCCTTGCCATTTTTTTCGTTTGATAATATTTTAATAATTTGCTTTTTTCGTACTTTATTCCTTGAATTCTTTTTTATTCATTTTATTACTCTGTTTTACTTTATTGCCTACTTTCTGTTTGCTGGTCTTTGTCAATTTCTTGTTAATAATTTATTCTTCTCGTATTTGCTTTATAGATTTAAATTTTTTTTTTATTTTTTATCTTTTGTCATTTATTTCTTTTTTGGCAATTTTTTAACAATATTTTATTGTTCTCATACTTCCACTATATATTTTGATCAGCTTCTTTACTGCGTTTCTTTTATTAGTTCCTTTTCGGATCTCCTCCTCATTTATTTGTTTATCCTCCATTCTATTTTATTGCTTGTTCTAGACAATGAATTGTTTTGGAAATCTTTTGATAATAATCTACTCTTTTGGTATTTGGTTTTTATACATTTTGATTTTTTTATTCGTTTTAAAACTTTACTTTTGCTGCATTTATTTCGTTTTTGGCAATGATTTAAAAATAATTTGCTAATGTCGTATTCCTCTTTCTTCATTTTTATTTGATTTATTATAGTACGTTTTACTCTTTGTCACTCTTTTCATTTGAAAATATTTTAATAATTTAGTCTTCTCGTATTTGCTTTATACATTTTGAATGTTTTTATTCGTTTTATTCGTACTTCGCTTTTGTTCTATTAGGTTTTCTTGCTGGCCCATATCATTTTTTCTTGGGCAATCTTTTGATAATAATGATTTACTCTTCTCATATTTTCTTTAGATATTTTGATTTTTTTATCCGCTTTATTACTGCATTTCCTTTATTAGTTTCTTTTAGTGTTCTCATTGCAATATGTTTCTTCTGGTAATAAGTACCTATTTTGATAATAATTTACTCCTCTCGTATTTGTCTTATACACTTTGATTTTGTTTATTCGTTTTAGTACTTTGCTCTTACTCTATTAGTTTTACTTGCTTCATTTTACTTTTAATAATAATTTACTATTCTCGTTTTTCTCTGTGTTCATCTTCAGTTCCTCTTGATTAGTTTTATCACTGACTTTTTGTTCCACACTAGTTTTTTTTGCTTGTCCTCACCAATTGTTTATTTCTGACATTTTATTTTTAGAAAGACTATTCTCCTAAAAAATTGCACCCATTAGTTTCGCAAGCTTTTCGTACATTTTTGTAGGCAAAATTAAAACAGATATTTTGGAAAAATTGCATAATTTAAATTTTAAGAAAACCATATACATTGTGGCAGAAAAGTCTAGGCATACAGGGTGACCCACAAACTCGGTAATTGGAAGAGGTTCTGAAGTTAGATCAATAACGAAACAATTGCTGCATGTAGAAAAGCTTAATTTAATATTATCAAATTTGCCATAAGATATATAGAAAAGGGTTTGAAATATACAGGGTCTCTGAAAAAAAAACAAGCCATGTGATACCGTTGTTTTTTTTTTTGATAAATATTCGAATTCCTTGTAAAATTCTATTCTATGCCTATTGAAAATAATGCTTCCATTTAGCAGTTAACAAAACATTACATATTTCTTGATTTTTTGAGATGTCGCCAGATTTAAAGACTTTTTGCCCGCTTAAAACAAAATTATAGCTTGAAATATACAAGGTCGCTCGAGAACATTCGAAGCAAATTCGATACAGGACACCTAAATTTAAGCATTTTCCGAACTATTGACGTGCAAAAATTGACATTTATCACATTTTCCGAGGATATCCGATTAGTAGCACGAGGAAGATCGTGCAACCGTACTTACCTACCAGAGTTGAACGATATTTACCGTCCGCAAAATTGTAGACGAAAGCACCAGCATCACTTTAACATTTCGAAGGAGCAACATAATTGTCACAATTATTACAGAATCATCGGGAATTGACCTAGATACTCGACACAAACGGAAATTTGCTTCTAGGACGGACCGGAGTTGTTAAAAATGGCGGAATTACGATCCGGGACGCGCTGCCATTAAAACAAAATGCCCATGGATATGGCGATTTGGTCTTTACACTAAACACGAACCGTCAAAGAAAATCAAGGAGTCGGCGGGGCGTTGGGGACGCGGGGGGGTGGCGAACGTGCAATATTGATTATTCCAGATGTGTCTGCTGGCTGAGAGCCGGAAGGGCGTCGGTTAACTTTCCCGTTGATTTCGTAACGTAAAAGGATGCGGCAAAAAATGTCGAAAGGTTAGAAGTTTAAGTAAAAATGTACGAGTCATTCTATTTAAAAAAAAATCGTGTGTAGGGCGAAAGTGGCAAATCTGGCAACAATGCTGATACCATTTTAAAACGCTGGGCACGTTAATATATCTTTAGCGGTTTTGAATACGAAGGGCATGTCGAGGAGGATTTTTTTTGTAACAAATTCGAGTTAGTTTCACTCGTCCTTTCAAAATGCAGACTATATAATCCAGCGTTGCCATTTCTTTATAAGGTGATTTTCCAAGGTAAATAAAAAAAATTCCCCGCGGTTCCCTCAATAATTATTGTACAGTGTTACCCTGTCCCAATTCGGAAAATTTTTAGCAAATGTTTGCGAACTGGTCAATCAAATCAAACAGTTGGTTAACGGTAATTGAAATTTATTGAAAAACATATTGTGCAAAATGAGGATACATTTTCTTAGTCCCTAAATAGCTTCAAGTTTATTAAACATTTTTATTTTTTTATTCGTTTCATTATTGTATTTCCTTTATTAGGTTCTTTTCGGATATTGTTATCATTTATTTCTTTTGATAATGTTTGATAACAATTTAATCTTTTATTAAGATGTTTTACTCCACTCTTTTTTTTTTCATGTCCTTGTCATTTACTTCCTTTGACAATATTTCAGTAATAATTTACTTTTTTCGTACTTTATTAATAGAGGCATTTTAATTTTTATTATACGTTTTATTACCATGCTTTATTCTTTTGCTTGCTTTCATTTTGCTGGTTCTTGTCGATGATTCGTTTTGGAAATCTTTTGATAATAATTTACTCTTCTCGTATTTGCCCTTTTAGTTTTCCTTTGCTTGTCTTTGTTATTTATTTCCTTTTGAACCATCTTTTAATAATAATTTACTATTCTCCTATTTTCTGAAAATTTTTTTTATTTATTTCATTATTGTATTTTCTTTATTTTTTAGTTTCTTTTCGGATCTCCTTCGCATTGATTTTTTTTGTCCATATTTTGTGTTCTTTTAGATTAATTGCTATTGCTATAGTGTTATTGCTCTGTACATTATTTTTGCTTGTCAATTGTCAATGATTTGTTTTGGAAATATTTTGATAATGGTTTACTCTTTCTGTTTGCTTAATATATTTTGAATTTTCTAATCGTTTTAGTACTTTGCTTTTGCTCTTTTTCTTGCTTGTCCTTGTCATTTATTTAATTTCTGCTTATCTTTTAATAATAATTTACTATTCTCTTATTTTTTTTTAATGTTGATTTTTCTATTTGTTTCATTATTTGTTACATTATTATTATTTCTTATACGTCCTAATGATTTATTTCATTTGACAATATTTTATTAATAATTTACTATTTTCTCACTTTATTAATAGGTATCTTTCTTATTCATTTTATTTATCTGTTTAATCTACCACCTACTTGCTTTTAACTTGTCCTTGTCAACAATTTGTTTTGAAAATCTTTCGATAATAATTTACTCTTCATTTTGCTTAGTACACTTCGATTTTTTTTAATCATTTTAGTTCTTTGTTTTTGCTATTTTCGTTTTTATTTCATGTCATTGTCATTAATTTTTTGGTGGCCACATTTTAATAATAATTTACAATTTTCCTATTTTTCTTAAAAATTTTAATTTTCATAATAATTTCGTTATTGTATTTCCTTTATTAGATTCTTTCAGATCTCCTGGTTATTGATTTCTTTTGGCAATATGTTGATAAAAATTTACTCTTTATACTTTCTTAAGACAGTTGGAGTCTTTTTTTGTATTATTTTTATTTGTATGTTTTCATTCCGTTAATTTGTTTGCATGCCCTTATGATCTATTTCATTTAACAATATTTTAATAATAATATGCTATTTTTCCATTTTATTAATAGGTTATTTTTTATTCGTTTTATTACTCTCTTACATACTTTCTTTTAGCTTGTCCTCGTCAATTATTTGTTTTGGAAATCTTTGCTTAATACATTTAATTTTATTAATCTTTTTAGTACTTTGCTTTTACTTTTTAGTTTTTCTTGCTTGTCCTTTTTAATCATTTCATTTTGGATTACCTGTTAGTAATAACTCATTATTCTCCTATTTTCTTTAAACTTTTTAATTTTTTTTATTTGTTTCATTATTTTATTTTCTTTATCAATTTATATTAAAACTTCTTCGTCATTGATTTCCTTTAGCAATATTATAATAATAATTTACTCCTTTCGTACGTTCTTAATACATTTGGAGACGTTTCAGATTTCTTAATTAATACCTCATTATTATTTTAGCTTTCTTTGCATGTCCTTGTCATTTATTTCACTTGAAAATATTTTAATAATATACTCTTTTCGTACTTTTTTTACTTCGTTTTATTACTATGCTTTACTACTTTCTTTTTGCTCGTCCTTATCAATGATCTGTTTTGGAAATCTTTTCATATTAATTTGCTCTTCTCGTATTTTTCTTAATGCATTTAAATTTTTTTAATCGTTTTAGTACTTTGCTTTGCTCCATATAATTTAACTCATTTCTGATTATCCGTTAATAATAATTTAGTGTTTTCCATTGTTTTCGGTTCATTATTGAATTTCTTTAGATTCTTCTTTTCGGAACTCCTTGTCATCTATACATATTGGTAATATTTTAATTTAATATTTTCGTATCTCCTTTGGAAGCCTTTTTGATTTGTCTTATTAGTATGTTTTTACTCCGTTAATTTTTTTGTGCATAATATGCTTGTCTTTTATATCATTTGACAATATTTTACTCTTTACCTACTCTCCTAATAGCTACATTTAGCCTTCTTTTTTATTCGTTTTATTACTCTGTTTTACTCCATTACCTACTTTCTTCTTGCTTGTCCTTGTCGATGATTTATTTTGGAAATCTTTTGATAATAATTAATTTACTCTTCTCATATTTGCTTTATACATTTTGAACTTTCCATTGCTCTTGCTCCATTAGGTTTCCTTGCATGAATTTTCTAATCGTTTTAGTACTTTGCTTTTGCTCTTTTTCTTGCTGGTACCTGTCATTTATTTCTTTTTTGATTAACTTTTAACAATAATTTACGATTTTCGTATTTCTCTTTACTCATTTCGGTCCTTTTGAATGACTTATTATATATTTGAACACTTGTAGAGGCTTCCTAACTTTAACAAACTAAGAAACAGAGCAGAGTCCAATGATTTTTTTCATAAACCTCACGTGATTTAAATTGGACCAATCCTGGGACAGAGGCGAGCAGTAAAACAGTTCTGGTCATTTCTTCCAGAATCGGCTCATTATAGCAATTTTTTTTTTGTAAAACAACAGTGGCGTATTAATACAGTTCTGTAAAAACGTTTTATTATGATAGCTCTTTATGCACGCCATTGGTAGAGGTAAAAAGCTGACCACGTGCAAAGTATGCATTCTAATCTAATATAGACTTGAGCCGAAATGCCGACTTATTTTTTGCTAAATATTAAAATTGGGCAAGTTTTTTAAAACACTCCATATATCTTCAAATGTTCTAACTTTGACATAATCAAGCTTTTACGAAGTTTCATGGAATGGCACGTAAAATACAATATATTATGTTCTAAAAACCATGTCCAGTTGACAGAATTCCTCCCCGCGGAACGAGAGTGTCTTTCTATCGCGAATCCCGCGAGATTTTGCGTCGATGTCGGATTGTGTGTCGGTTTACGTGTTTCGGTCGACCTTTAGTTTAGTTTGGATAGTCGTCGATCCGGGCCAAAGCGCCCATCTGGGCTCCGTAAGCGGCATTGGGATAATGCGAATTGCGCCAAAGTCCTGTACACATTTTAGCCTCACGACCTGGCTAGTGAATATGCCTGAGCCGTCACGCGCGGAGCGATTTCTGTAACGTACATTCTTATTTTCCTCAAAGATGGCTGCGAGTGAAAATTTGAGATTCGGCACGTTTGAGGGCCCCCGACGGAAAATTCGTTGTAGGCGATCAGATTTTCCGTCAAATTCGCGACCAAACAAACGGCATCGATCGCCACACGTGCCTGCCTAGCATAGCTAAATCTTGCATTTAAAAATCATTCAATAACGTTCAAATTCCGAATTTGTGTCAGTGTACATATATTTTTAAAGGTCTAAGAATAGACCGGTTTTCCGAAAACACGTCTAATCTCAATATGTAATTGTCGAGCTAACGATTCCACCACGTTGTTTAAAATCTCTCTCGAATTATAGATACTTTGAAGTATATTGATTTAATAATGGTCGAAGCATTTAGTAAAAGTGATTTTTGATATATTCTTTCAATACTAGAATAATTGCTAATAGTATCTGGATTATTAACGATTAAATTTTAACATTACACAAAGAAGAACGACCACTGTACCAACTCTAAAGCCCGATTTTTTTATGCAGGTTTAATAAGTAGGTATCTAATTCGAATATTTAAATCGATTTAAGTACCTATACCTATACTTGTGAATTTCTGGAGGCCTTCTCTGGTAATTTGAGGAAGAGAAATACGATAGAAGTATTCTATATAGAAAAAAATACATCGAAATTTAAAAAAAGTAAAAGCAATGTATTCATTTAACGCGTAGGAAGCGTGATTTATTTGTTATTTCTCTTTTCTTGATGGTTTTTAATTTAGCCTGCTATTATATCCGCTTAAAAACGTTAAAGAAACTTGCCAATAAAACATACATACCTTCCGAAAAAGCACAGAAATTTTCATATTTTTGAGGGCAAGCCTGTAGCTTAAGTGTCCTTTGTACTGCCAGGTGGGGATTAACTGTCTTTCTTTAACGTTGGCTTAGCGAGAGAGAAACAAAAGAATCAACTCCAGAAATAATAATGCAAAATTAACAAGGACTACAAGTTGCAGGCGGTCACCTAGAATATTTATGTAATTTCGCAGCTTACCTTAAAAAAAAAACGGTTGAAAAATATACGAAAACATATCGATCTTAAATGTTTTAAGATTTTAATTCGCCATTAGGCTACTATGGCCACTATAAGAGAGTGTAGCTTTTTAACTCAAATTAACTGTAAATATGTCTATTATCGGTAATTTTTCCCACGAACGTATGTTTATAGGAATAATTACAGTACTCCTTTAAAGGAATTAATACTGATCGTCCCTGACCGTGTGTACCAGGCCGAATCTAAGACGTCGCAAAACTTCCAGAACGGACTGTACCAAGATCGACTCCGATGACCGAGGGGAAATAACTTCGTGCACGCCCGATGAGAGTTCAAAGCCTCCGCTTTTCAAACAAGTCGCCATTAAAGACATATTATTGCGATGGTGCCGTAAATAAAAACAGTACGATTTCAGCGGTGACAATATATTATATCAACAGGGGAATAATATGAAATCAGATCCGATATGGCATGTAAATAATACCTATAATTATCTAAATTCAATCACTGGCACGATATTGTGGATGTGTGGTACTATGAATGAATGATATTAGTGAACACACTGTTACACATAACGTATTCAAGCCACTAGTTAATCGTTCAAAATACTGGTACTAAGTCAAAAAAATTAGCAAAACTCTTTCAAAGTCATTGCGTTCCACTGCACTAAAAAAATTAGTACAAATACACTTACCCCCGGAAGTAAACCGCAGGGCGATCGTCTACGATTGAAACTATTATTAGACCATTCCGATGAGGGTCACAATTTAAAAACGGACTTCGGATATAGAGACAAGAATCACTATAAAATTAAAATGTTTTTGGAACGAGTCAACAAACAAAAGGTGCGTGTAACCCACCAGGTAGGTAGGTAGGTTAGCGTGACGTCACCCATTCAATCATATACGACTGCATGGTCTCCGAGTCCGTTTTAATGGGTTTTCAAAGAATATCTGGAGTACGAAGGTAAACGATGCCGGCAGACGCTATAGAGAAATGTTCGAATATACAATTATGGGGCAACAAAGCCTATATCTACAGGGTGAGACAAAGTTTAATAATTCGTTTATTAAGTCTTACAAATTCGTATTTGATCTAATATAAACCTTCTACGATAAGTAGAATATAGTATAAAGGGTGGCATCACGTTTATCATTTGAACACGAAAAGCCACTGGTCCTTCTGGGAAAAAGAATGACGAGTCATATACCTACCCGAACTCGTCGCTACATAAACTTGGCACCCAAGTACAAGTAAACACAATACTGATAAGAAATCTTCCATAACTTTATCATGACCGCGAAACGTGGTTGCCGATAAATAAAATTATTTTATAGTGGCCGCAACCTCGGTGCAACTATTTTAAAAATATTTTCCTGTTTATCTAGCAGCAGCGGTCCGATAACCGATGGTTAAATTAGACACGTCGATTTGTATGGTGGTGGAATCACCTGATTTTTAGGACACAATGGCAGAAATATTAAATATTTATCACCGAAAACATTATTTTTGCTGGCGATTGGCAAAATCAGAAAACATTCATCGAGAGTATAATATTATGTTGTATTAGCAACGGACGTAGGAAGTCATTCGGGACCATCGGCCTCACGAAGGAATGATCTCTTGTCTCCCCCTGTATGACGAGGTGCGGGAAAGAATACTTTTCGTTCCTCTCTATACGTTTCAAGTTTCAAGCAAGATCGCCACCTTTTGTTCTTTAACACCCCCAAATATCTTTTAAAACCCCTACATAATTTCACATGCTGGCTGATGCTAGGAAAAACGTTAGGACAGTGTTGCCAGATCCACTATTAAATTTTCCCTAAAGTAAAATCTTAAAAAATTCCCCATAATGTTTGGAAATCGCTTTCGGAAATGTATTATTATAGTTACCGACCCCGTTACCTACCTTATGATTATTTACAAAAGCAAGTAAATATTTATGTTCGCATTTATACAAGATTACATAATATTAGGCGAATATCCATTTTGCAAATTATAGCAGCAAATTACTAAACAATTTCCTCTTTTACCGTTATGAAATTTTCCACTCGATCTAGGGAAATGTCCCTACAAATAGCCATTGGAGAGGCTTAAAACAAAATACTCAGTGTTGTTGTTTTGAGGGCTAACCCAAGGGGTGGAGGGGGGTGTCAGGTAATAATATCAGATTAAGCAAAAACTATGAACTTCAAAGTTCTAGAAAATTCCCTATGCATTATCAAACAATTTACTCTCTTGCCGTTATGGAACATTTCTCCGAGATCTAGGGACATTTCTACACAAAAGGCAACGTAGCGCTGTGCGTTTAATGGATAAGGCTGTATTAACCGTCCATACACGTACAGCGTTTTTGGTTAACTTTATCAATAAACGAAATTGCTCTTGATTTTATCCTTACATTCTGATTATGCAGTGGCGTGCCCGAAGGGCTCGCCACCAACGTGAAACTCTGTTCGAGGCTCTGTTTGTAAGGAACATATTTCAACTTCAATACGAATTCAAATTGAAATTAAAAGGATATTTTAAGACCAGGGGGATAAAGCCAAAGGAGGTTATTCAGTGGCGTACCCAAAGGGGTCGCTAACAATGTTACGTTTTGTAAGTTATATAGTCTTTCGTATTTCCAATAAAATGTATATTATCATTGTTCGTGACACCTTCGGATACGCCACTGGGTACCCTTCTTTGCTTTTATTCCGTCTTAAACGTGAAATTATTGAAGTGGGAGCTTCTTTAGGTGCATTCAGCACATGTTTCCTGGGTAGTGAATAAGACGTAGCCGGGTCATTTGACATCAAACCAACCAAAATAGAAAAGAGGTTTGACAGATCACCACCACCCGATTTTGATAATTTTTGGTACAGTTATTCTACTCATCCAGTAGATGAAAAATTGAAAATTTCCAAATTTATCTGAAGAAAAAAAGTGACCCTTTTCCTTAAACATATATTAACATAAATCAAGATATCTTAAGAACTAGTTACACTAGAGCAGTGAGTTATATCTCAATTAAAATGTCTTGAAAATACCTTTCAATTGAGGTACCACTAAATATGTTTAAAAAACAAACATTTCCAAATTTTTTAAAAAAAGTTTTTTTTTCATTTTTCAAAAAATTATATTATTTTTGTCAATATTTTAGCAAGATATTCACCACTTTTCGGGATGGAGAAACGATGGGTTCATAGGGAAAAAAGATTAACAATTTGAAAATATAGCAAAAATTATAAAAAGGTGTTTTTTTTTAATTTTAAACACCCCCACCCTAACTAACCCCTTCCTAGGAAAAAAAAATCAACAAGACCAGAAGTTTCAAAGTTTGCTATTTTTTCAAGCAGAAACTTGTTAAAACTTGCTGACACACCCGCATCAAATTTGATAAGAATCTAAACTGCAGTACAATTGAATTTTCCTAATACTCCCTTCTAATTTTCATGTCACGCCCCTGCTTATTGGTGAAATTAAAACACTTGTTTAAACCTGTGTGAACTGATTTTATTGCATCATATAAGTTTAGTTCTTCAAAGTTTATTGTTGAATTAACACGTTCAAAAATGGCTCAAGAAAGCCGGTTACTGCTACAGGTCGAACTTACACACTTACAAAAGAAGAAATGTTATATTCTTCAAAAATTTTAGAAAAAAAAAAGCTAAAGTCTAATTTAAATATATGGTCGATTTTGGAATTTTTGTAAAATTGTGGTTCTATTAAAAGTATTAGGCGTTGTTTGTGTTACATTTATCAAAATAAATACCATTTTTGCTTGTATTTTTAGTGTTATTATTTTTTTCACCTGTTCCCATTTTTTCTTCTTCCAAAATTGAAAAAAATATATAAAAAAATATTATTTTTTTTAAATATGAAAAAAAATTGTTTTCAAATATATATATTTTTTGAAACACCTATATCGAGTGGTACCCAAGGTGGTACCTCATTAGAAAGGTATTTTCAAGACCTTTTAAATGAGATATAACTCACTGCTGTAGTGTAAGTAGTCCTTAAGATACCCCGATTTCTCATGTTTAGGGAAGATGGTCACTTTTTCGATTTTTAAAAATAAATAAAAAAAAAACTAATTAACAAAAAAATTTCAAATAATGGATTTTTCATCTACTAGATGGGTAACATAACTGTACCAAAAACGATCAAAATCGGAGAGGTCACCTGCCAAACCTCTGGTGACGCTTATTCAAATAAAGTCCGCGTCGACTTCAGCCAAGCCAGAGAAACAGTCAGCGAAGCAATATATTGCTTATTTTTCTGGAAAACTGCTGCAAGTGAAAAATTGGGGATTTGGCATGGTTTTTTAGCTTATTTAGTAACTTTGAAGCGGCTAATGCCACTGATTCTTCTCATTTATAGAGCATTTTGTGTTAAATCTTATATCTTGCATTTTTATTTATTTTTGTTTTTTTTCGTTCTCTTTCTGTCTTGTTTAACACGCTAAAGTAGGTAGGGAGCACTTTGATACTCCAATAATTAATTCTTATTTCTCGCTTTTCTTGATGGTTTTATAACGCTAAAGAAGGACATTTTATATTCCGAAAAAGCACAGAAATTACATATTTTTGAGGGCAAGCCTGTAACCTAGAGTCCTTTCTACCGGTAGGCGGGGTTTGAATGTCTGTTTTTCTTCAACGTTGGGTGAGCGAGAGAGAAACAAAAGAATAAAATCGTAGAAAAAAAATGGAAAATTAAAAAGGCTTATAAGTTGCAGGCTTGTACCCAGAAATATGTATTAAATTAATACATTTCGCAGCTTCTATAGCAATTTTTCGTAGGAGATCGGTAAATACAAGGTTAAATTGAAATGTGCCAAAATTCAGCAAATTTAGGAGTCTTAATATATAGCTTTTGATGCATTATGGGAAATTTGAACGTCGTCCAATAATTTGACATAATATTTAGGTTAAAATATGTAAATTTATACATTTAATTCCCTGAAATCTCATTGAAAAACGATTTGAGGCTGGAAAAAGGGTCAGGATCGGAAAAGCGGACATTTTTTGGTGATTAGAGGTAACTTTCGAGGCCAAATTTTTACTTTTATCATATCGATGCATATAGTTTTTATGGTAAGTAAGTTGAAATCTCATTTAAAACGATTTGAAAATGGGAAAATTGACCAGGATCGGAGAATCTGGAAATTTTTCAAGCGAGCCAGTTTTATGGGATATGCAGGTCTTTAAATTCGTAATAAATTTTAAATTTCTTATATGCAGAGCTTCTTTCTCGTTGGTGGTGACCTCTTCTTTAGGCACGCCACTGGATAATCTTCATTGCCATCATTCCGTCTGGAATGTTTATGATATATCTATAGACTCTAAACAAACGTTGATTTTGTTTTCAACATATGGAACAAGATCTCAGTTTTAGGATTTTATATTTAGATTACCGCTTTTGTTTTAAAATAAACTATTTTTATCTCTATTATCAACATTTATTGACTAAATTCAGTTGCCCCACCCTAAGCAATGACCTTGGTTTTAGTGTCAAATTTTCGGATTGCCCCCCCCCC
>MU189942.1:2486-38949 GCA_016904865.1 Pissodes strobi | reverse complement strand
TAAATATAAACTAATAAATAAACTGCAATAAATTGGAAACTGCAACAGTGACTATTGGAGTATAGGAAGGGTAGAAGAGAAATCATATAAATTATATTTGATTTCATACCCAAGGGTACTTTATACTATGTAAGCATAGTTATTAGTTAAAATATCAATCAGGGATGAAGGGGAAGGGAGGGGTAGTAAAGCTTGTATCATACAAATATTGATCTCACTTTATTTCTATTTATGATATTGATTAAAATGCTCAATGGAGCATAAATAAATTGGCACATCTTCACAATTTCCACAAAAATTGCTTTTATATACCCTTTTCTTTTCATACGTTTGGTAACACACCCTGCATGTTCCTCTCTTCCTTCTGGAGCCTTTCCCCTTGGTTTTCCATGCGAAAACATGCTGGGCAGGTTTGATTTTTTTGTTGTTTGTTTTTGCTATCGGCTTTTAATTAGTGATGAGCAAATGCAAGACCAAGACCAAGACCGGGTTAGTCTTGGTATTGGTCTTGCATGTCTGGTCTTGGTTTTGGCCTTGCAGTCTAATAAGCGGTCTTGGTCTTGGTCTTGGTCTTGCAAGGTCCAGTCTTGGTCTTGCTCCAAGACTCCTGCAAGTCTTGCACTTTTTTTGGTAGCTTTTTACAGGAGGCAATTTTTACAAAGAAAAATAAAAAAAAATAGAATCATTTTAAGGAAATAAAGGTTTAAAGAACGGGACAGTATTTGTCAGTATGAAAATTTTGGCTTTTCAGTATTAAGTACTACAGCGACAAATTTTACCTAGTAAATCAGGTAATTTTTCAAGTAAAAATATAAAAAAAATATTTCGAGTTAAGGAATCACTTGCTTAAGTTTGTCCGTGTAATATTGAAACACCCTGTGTATTTACAGTTATAAATTGCGGCGTTAACATAAGAACTATTTTAGTTAAACGTGCATTTAATTTTTTAAAACATGGTTGCCCATAATTGAGTTGAAATTTAATATTTATCTACCTTAATAATCTGATGCAGTTATTATTTTTATTTTGACAATTTTTTAGCATATTTTCCTATAATAAAATTTCATAAGTTTGAGAAACATATATCAAAGTCATTGGATTTTATGTCCTTCTCTAAAAACTGATTCCTAGCAGGCCTTAGAAATTAACCAAAATTATTATTGCTCAATGAGAACTGCACATCAGTTTTATGCTTTTTCTCAGCAAACACCAATTTGAATTACATTGGAAATTTAGATGATTTTTTTAGTATTTGGGAATTCTTTATATTTTCTAATTTTACAGGACAGGGTAGGCCACAATACCAATAATATGATAATATTTTGGGTGGCTATATTCAACTTTAAACAACTAAATACTAAATTTTAATAACCTTTAGAAAAAATTGGAAAAAACGCATGCAAAATATAAAATATCCTAAAAGTACCTATATAATCAGTAGGTATATAAAATAAACTTTTCTTTTGATTTAAGAAGTAAAAAACACAAACATACAATGAACATTACAAACAACAAAGAACAATAAAAAGCAACAACCATATTACACAGCATAGAACAAGGACGACTGTTGAACTCTGTACTATATTTTGTCAAAAAATATAGTAGATAGAAACAAAAGTTTCAAAATTACATAAAATCAGCAGTTTTTAAATGATTTTTTTTTTGGTTTTGTGAAACTAAGTCGAAAATTAAAAAAGATAAATAAAATTCATTATGAAATTCGTTATTATGAATAATAAATTCATTAAGATTAATTCATTATCAAAGCACAATTGAACTAGCAATTAAATATCTTACAACCTTTTCCATTTAATCAATTTTTATCTCTTATAGATTTCAAGACCCCAGATACATTCCTATCTTTTTCGGACGGTATGTGAAGAACCCATAATGATGCTTCAATTTATCACTTTGTAACATCAGAATATGCGTATTATCGTTGACTGAATAATAGGGGTACCAGTAAGTCAACGGTATTATTATAACCTACAACGGGAATACTGGCCAAAATCACATCCAAAAATCAGTCACTATATACCGGTCTATATATGCAACAACGCTTGCAGAAATTTATTGGCATTCGTAATTTGTTTAAAATCGAAATTAGATTTTTGTAATTATGAGTATAATTTTCTTTAAAATTTTGACTCCCCTTTTACTTGAATACCATTATTATTCATTTACCTACAATGCGGCGCCGGCGCGTGGCAAATAGTGAATATGGTTTAACTTTTCCTGCATGTATCTGACAAACAAAATGATTCTTGACAAGTTTTTTCTCCATATTTCGACCCAACAATTTCCATCCCAGATTTAATGTAAACAAATAAAAATTGCGAAAGAAACCCCAAGACCGCAAGGCCCTTGCATACTCGGTCTTGGTCTTGCGTAAGTCTTGCAATACTAGGTCTTAGTCTTGCATAAGTCTTGCACTGCTTGGTCTTGGTCTTGGTCTTGCACACTTGGAGCTGGTCTTGGTCTTGGTCTTGACCTTGCTTTTTCTGCAAGACCAAGACCGCAAGACCAAGACCAGTCTCGCTCATCACTAATTTTAATTTTTTATATCCAGACGAATTTTCGTATAAAAAGTCATCAATAAAGCGCGGAATATATGCAATAAGTTTTTGAAAAAATATGCGCATATATATGCATCTTTTTCATGAAAATATGCATAAATATTGACTTTTATTACAAAATATGCAATCCAATATGTAATAAAATTGAATGATGTAATAGAACAAAATAGGGTGAAAAAAAAGTACTATGTTAAAAAAATGGTTTTTATTTTAAAGAATACACATACTAAGTAAGAAAAACATAGTCAGATACAATTATTTACTATTTTAAAATGGTACAAAATTAGTTTATAACTTAATCATAGATAAAATATATACAAGGCACAAAAAATATTACAATATTATAAAATTTCTCGTTTGGAAATACTATAAAAGGCATTTACAACAAGATACTTTTCGAATTTTTCCAGTAAAAATGATTGTCTTCTATCAGTAAAAATGTGTTTATACAAAGAAAAGGTTCTTTCAACGTCTAGTGACGTAATTGGACAATATTGAAGTTTTGGCAGTATACTATAAGGCCATGGTACATGTTCGTCAGAAGACTTATTTTCGTAGATATTTTTGACTATTTTTAAGAATTTAAACCCTTCATTCTTCGTTAAAGTCACATCCGCTTTGCGCCTTATTTGATCTCCAACTTTACCCGGAACGTTGCCACACTTAGCCAAAAAAATTTCAATGGTACTAATGGACTCTCTTAAACTTAATTGCCCACTCTCTAAAGATGTGATCATATCTAGTATAAAACCAAAATTAACTTTAATAAAAACTAAATCTCTAGCTACACTTGCACTTTGTAACAAGTCCTTACTTTCAACTACACTCTGAGCGTCGTCCTCCAAGTCCAAAATTAAGTCTTTAACGGCATCAAAATGTTCAGCGTAGAATATAGCCGCTTTAATCCACGTTCCCCATCTGGTAATTACAGGTTCTGGAGGTAAACTAACTCCAGGCAGTCTCTCCCTATACATCTGCACTCTTAGAGGGGCTTTGATGAATACTTTTTTATCACTTGAAATTGGCTTATTTACTAACGGAAATTCTGTTCTGATGGTTTCTGCTACTCGGTTTATTCCGTGCAGAAGACATGTAACATGCACCATATTGGGGTAAAATACTTTAAGGTTCTGTCCTTCTTTTACCATATAGGGTGCGGCATCAGATAGAAGCACCAAGAACTTTTCTTCTGGCACTGGGTTTGGAAGAAAGAAGCTTGATAGAGACTGCTGTATGAATCTGGATACTGTCACATTATTGGTTTTGTCCAACTGCTTCGAAGCTATTAGGTATACGTTTGTAGAATTATTTTCTTGAAGTGCTCCAATCATCAGATATGCGATATATCTGCCACAAGCATCGGTACTTTCATCCACAACGATGTAGAAGTTTTTCTCGCCAATTGAAGATTTTATTTCCTGAAGAACTGTCTCGTAGACCGAATGAACATTTTTCTTTCTGAGGGTCGACTCATCAGGAATGGTTTGGTTGCAATGCCTTTGTAGAAAACTTCTAAATTGGAGATGCTGAAGTTTTCTTAGTGGTATGTTAGCTGCCATCATAGTTTGACACAAGTCTTCTTGAAAAAGTTCCTTATCCGACTGAGATTTTGCACCCACATTTTGAAATGCGTTTTTAACACTCTGCTGAACTGGCGCACATTTCATTTTTGTAACCTTCGCTATATGCAGCGCTGTTTTTATATGCTGATCCACTTGAAACTTTTTCTCACAAACGATTATTTTTGAGCAGGCTTTGCAAAAAACTTTTTCTCCACTAAATTTTAACTCGGAAATACCCTTAATCCACGTCGCAGTTTTTACTATTTTCGCCATTTTTAAAACCAATCAAAACTCGCTATTTATCTGTTAACACACCAAAGCTTTTCGACAAATTGAAAATACTAACCTGAGTCTAGTTATGCCTAAAGTCTATTCAGAGATATACGGTTGACCGCAATTTGCATTTTAAGACATTTTACACTACCTTTTAAACTTTTTCTACCTTTCTAACCTTCTAAATTGCTCATAAATTGATCATAAAAACCTCAATAAAAGGGTATGGGATTGTCTATTTTATATTTCGCCTAACAATAGTAGGTACAAGTAAGTAAGTACCTGGAAATTCCCAAAGATTAGGGTCAGCCGCGGACTGATGATAATGAATAATGAATTTAGATATCTAAGGGTGTTAATAATTTTTGGGTAAATATGACCATAATATGCAGGTAAAATTAAAATGTGTCAAAATATGCATTTTTTTCAAAAACTGACAAAATATGCAAAATATGCATGTATTTGCAATTTGCATATAATCCGCGCTTTAGTCAACAATAAGAGCTCTTGTATAATCCAGAACATTTATATCTTTTCCTGTAGCATTTATCTACAGGACCTTGGAATTGAGAACAATACGTTGCACCATGTGGAACCCCTTTTTTTAAAACCATGTTTAACTCTTACTGTTACAGTTACAGGGCTACAAGTCCTGATATACTGCTCCCATGTCTATCTTATGTTATAATACTCTATTGCATAAGGATACCTTAGCAGACACACTAGGTTGGTGTCGACATTTTACACTGAAGCCAACTGTGATTTTACTACTTAACTAGTACGCTTCGCGTATGTCCGTATGCCTAATCGCCAAGGTGGCTCCTTTTCTAACAAAACATGTCTGAAATGTTCTTGTGGTACTCCCTTATTTGACCGAATAGTACCAGTAACGAAAGTACTTTTTGTTAGCAAAAATTCAGCCAATCTCAAGGACATAATTATATTAATAATTTAATTTTGTGCCAACTATAATATTTTTCCCTTTAAAAAAAAACGAAAAAAAAATGAGCCCATATGAGTCAAAATTGATAAAGTACTGCTTTTAAGTACGGATTTTAAAAAATGTAAAACAAATTAAAAATGACGATCCTTATTCACTCACAGGAGTTTATTTTTATTTTTTGTTATACCCTACGCAAAAAATTTAATTTTTGGTTAGAAGCTGTGAGCGGCCACCAAACTTTTTTTCTAATTTCTCTTAAAATTTTCAATAAACAGTGGAAAAGTGAAAAAAAAAGTAAATATATTGTGTTAAAATCAGTAAGAGGACACAAACTTTAAATTCTTTTAATTTATGCGCCTTATCAGCAGCGTCGATTTTATCGTAGATGTTTATATTGTGGGAATTCCTGTTTATTGTGAAGAATGGAATGCGACGTATGCAAACAGCAAGCGAGAATTTTTAAGTGTGATAGCTGCTGCAAAAAATTATGCAAAACCTGCTCAGGCCTCACTTCTTCTGAAGTGAAAGTGCTGGAGCTAAAGGAGCGAATTATGAAATTCTTTTGCTAGGATTGCAACGAATTTCGCTCATTGCGACTGATGAATGATCTGGTACAAAGTAAAACCGAAATAATACCAAATAAAAACGAGATTATATCTTTTCAAAAAAATTAAATAGGGGAACTTAAAGAAAAAATGCAAAACCTAAGTCGTCATCCACAGCCATTATTTTCGTAAGTTGTTGGCCAGCAAAAGCAGCTGTCGTCTGCATCCCAAATGAAAACCAACATACCAAGCCTAATTATTAAATCTAAAGAGCAACAAAAGGCCCAAGAAACTAAGAAAGAAATAATAAAATATTATATAAATCCCTCTGAACTCAAGAAGTCCGGTGCTGTAGTTATAAAATGTACCGATATAAAGAACGTCCAAAAACTTAAACACGAAATGGCACAGCAACTGAACTAGTATTATGAAGTAGAAGAAACTAAACTAAAAAATCCCCAAATTAAAATAATTGGCTATTCTGATACAGGAGACACCGGTAAATGCGATTGAACAGTCAATAAGAAATCAAAATACATTTTTCTCAGAAACCGACATTTTTAACATAACATACATAAAAAAACCAAAACAGATACTAAAATCATCTTCGCAGAGTGTTCTCCTGGTTTGTTTAAAAAATACTGTTCTATAAAAAGTTGTATATTGGATGGGAACGATGTTCAGTCTATGAAAATTTATCTGTAAGACAATGTTTCAAATGTAATGGTTTCTATCACAAGAATACAGAGTGCACTAATAAGACTATATGCGTATACTGTGGAGGTGAACACTCACGTAATGAGTGTAATCTTGCCACAACCCAACAAGGAATGAAATGTACGAATTGTATAATATCAAACCAACAGTATAAAACAAGCCACAGCCTTGACCATGAAGCAACTGACAGTGAATGTCCAACATACAAATACCACTTGGAGATTATGAAAGGTAAAATTAACTATGGTTAAGGAACCAACGGCCCAACTTCTTGAACCGATCAACTGTGATATTTCTAGTGATACCGTTGGACCTTCAGACATTACAGATAAAGTAAACATAAGTAACAAAAAGCTCAATATATTACATGTTAATATCAGTGTTAGAGAAAATTTTGATGAGCTTCTATCATTCTTAGAGTCATATAAAATTTATTATTGCGATGTTCTTGTTATGAGCGAATGCTATCAATTGACTTCCTATAAGGAATTTTCAATTCAGGGTTACACAACATATTATAATCAGGGAAACATAAACAGGAATGATGGCATTATCGTGCTAATTAGAATAGATCTGAACGCAAACATAACTCTTCACAAACTCAATACTACAAATATTACATTCTTGAGGGTCGTCCTCCTATGTAATGGTGTTTCATATGGTATTAACTGCATCTACCGCTCTCCTGAAACCTCGGTAGAGTATTTTATAAATGATATAAATGACTACTTATCTAGTAAGATCTCAAGGGATATCGAGATATTGGTGGGAGACATCAATATTAATCTTTTAGGTAATCTAGATCAAACGGTTATAAACTACTTTACAACTTTAAGTTTATATGGTTTTCAACAATGTGTTAACTCAGTGACTAGAGAAATTTCTAATACATGCTTAGATCATTTCTTTATTAAAGTCAACTTAAAAATGTCCAACCTAACAATAAACAGCTATGTCATAACCTATGATATCACAGACCATTTCCCAATTATGCTGAATCTTTCTCAAAATCTTAATAATAACCCACCCAAACAAAGAATAAAAAAAACAATAACTAACACAAATGAAACAAAACTTTTCTATTTATTTAAAAATTAATCCTGGAATGAAGTACTAAGCTTGAGTGATCCAGAGATATCTTATCAAAACTTTATAAATACATTTTTGCATTTGCATGAGCAGTGCCTAACGTCTAGGACTTTATTTATTAAAGAATACAACAAGATTAAGCCATGGATTTCTTATGATATTATTGTCTCTATAAAACATCGTGATAAACTAAAAAAACAACTGCTTAATAACTATGCACCGGAAAAAGAATCTGAATTTAAGGAATATCGCAAAAATCTTTAAAAAAATTATAAATAATGCCAAAAATAATTATTATAAAACTAAGAATCAATGAAAATAAAAATAACTTAAAGAAAACATATGAACTTATAGCGCAAGCTACAAATGTAACTAGAAAAAACAATACCAAATTAAATATAAAGAACAATGACACCCTTTTTCCTGATGGCAAAAGTATGGCTGATTTTTGTAACAACTATTTCGCAAATGTTGCCCTTGATATGTATAACAGTCCCGACTCTGTTAATAGTTTTCCATTAAGTTCAATAAGTAAATCAATGTTCTTAAAACCAATTACTAACAATGAACATAAAACAAATCTATTCCTTGAAAAATAATAGTTCGCCAGGATATGACGGAATATTTGCTGGATTAATTAAAAAGCTTCATATTTACTTAATCACACCATTAAAGCACATAATAAGTTCAATTTTTAAGACTGGGATTGTACCAAAACAATTTAAGCTTTGTATAACATCTCCAATTTTAAAAGCAGGAAACCCAACTCTGATAAGTAATTATAGACCAATTAATGTTATTACAAACTTTACAAAAATATTTGACGACAAGCTTTTTAGGAGAAGATAAACTTCTTTCAGCAACACAATTTGGATTCTCAGAGGGAATTGGTACTGATGATGCTATGCTGAGTCTAACAGAAGAAATAAGACATAACTTAGATAGCAATAAGAACTGCTTGGCACTTTTTCTCGATTTGGCAAGGGCTTTTGACACGGTGCCACATGACAAGCTCCTCTCTGTTCTTGACCGGAGTGGAGTCAGGGGCGGCGTGTTGAGGATCTTTGAGAACTACCTGTCGGACAGAAGACAACAGTTAAAAATACGGGATAGTCTGAGTGATCCTTGTTTGATAAAGATCGGAATCCCACAAGGGACCGTCTTGCGACCAGTTCTTTTCAACTTATATACAGTGTGTCCAAAAAAATATGCAACATATGGGAAACTTCTTTATTATTGGATTCTCAGAAAATTTTATTCTTCATAAAAGTTGGTGCTTGCCCTAAAACAGTAAACGAGTATTTCAAATTTTACGTACTGCTTTTAGTGCAAACGCAAATGTCATTTTTCCGAAATCGCGTCAAGAGTAAAGTACCTTAATTTATACAGCAAAATCTTATAAGGAAAAGTTCTTCCAAATTAAAAAATTAATCTAAATATGAAATTTGAGTTAAGTACATCAATTTTTAAATTCCCTGTTTTTTTCGATTTTTTTCTCAAACGTTACGCCATCGGTGAATTCATTGTTCTTTGGTTATTAGTATACTTGCCAAGCAACTTTAAAATGTATTTAAAGTAGACATTAGTTACATAGTTGCATAATGTTTCAGTTTTTATAGAGGTAAAAGCCAGTTTAGGTATCAGTGTGTTGCAAACACATTTAAACAATTTTGGTCCAAAATAATTGTCCACAATAATTATTACAAAATACAATTATTGGAATGACGGACCCAATAATAATTAATTTCATATGTCAGAGCGAAGTAAAATTATTGCTATTTATTTGTTTTTATTCCAAATGCATGGCCTACTCTTCAAGACCAAATATTTTATATGGCTTTTTAGGATACTTGGGCATATTTTACTCATCGGGTTCAAAAGATAAATAAATTATTAGTTGTTTTACATGAAATGAAAAAAGTTGGGTCTATTCATGATTTTGAGTGGAAAAAATTTTGACTCAAAAGTGTTTAAATGTGTTGGCAACACACTGATACCTAAACTGGCTATTATCTCTGGAAAAACTGCAACATTATGCAACTATGTAACTAATTTCTATCTAAAATAAATTTTGAAGTTACTTGGCAAGTATACTAATAACAAAAGAACAAAATATTCTCCAGTGGCGTAACGTTTAAGAAAAAATCGAGAAAAAAAAAGAAAAATTAAAAGTTGATGTTCTTAACTTAAATTTCATATTTAGATTACTTTTTTAATTTGGAAGAACTTTTCCTTATAAGATTTTGCTGTATCTTTATAAATTAAGGTACTTTACTCTTGACGCGATTTCGGAAAAATGACATTTGCGCCCGCACTAAAAGCAGTACGGAAATTTTGAAATAATCATTTACTGTTTTAGGGCAAGCACCAACTTTTATCAAGAATAAAATTTTCTGAGAAACCAATAATAAAAAAGTTTCCCATATGTTGCATACTTTTTTGGACACACTGTATAAAAGCATTGACAGACTTAGATGTAAATGGGAAATTTGTATCATATGCGGATGATACTGTGATTGTGTTTGGTGGTGCCTCATGGCGGGAAGTTAGGAGCAAAACTCAGAGTGGTATTGAGTTGGCGAAGAGATGGCTTGATGAACACAAATTGTCATTGAATGACAAAAAAAGCAACTATATTGCGTTTACAAAAACTGACGTAAACAGACCGACATTTAGTTTTATCGAATTTAATAATATAACAGAAAAAATTCATGAAGTGTCAAATACTAAATACTTAGGTATTGTCATAGACAAGAATTTAAAGTGGGAGTTACATGTAACATACATAATACAAAAAATTAAATATCTGGTACATAAATTTTATAGTTTGAGACAAATGCTTAACCAACAAATGCTTATAACCTTATATAAAACATTGACTGAATCAATTTTGCGCCATGGAGTGTTAGTCTGGGTTAGTTTGGGTTAGTTTGGGTTAGCAGTGTGTGCAGTTTGTATAATAATTCTTTGAATGAGTGTACTATAATATTATATAATGTCATTAATTATTGATTAGTTCATATTTTGTGGTACATTGTTGTTGATTATTTATAGCCTATAGTTTGCACATACGGATGTTGCAGCATCTAGGGGCTGTAATTATAATATATCTCTTGAACAAATATTTATTGTAACTATAGTCTACTGTATTTGTATGAATAAAAAAAAAATAGCGTGATTAAATTATGACGTATACATCTTACTGAATAAAAGTATGTTAAAATCACTATAAATAATAATTCTAGATAGAAAATAATCACAAACTAATAGAAAAATCCCACAGAAAGCAACCTGAAGAACTCCATTACTAATAAAATCCACACACAAAGGACAACGTATATTGGCTGGTGAAAATACTATTTGCAGCTGCAAATTTGTTTACAATATTCTCCTTTAAATTACGAAGGGCATAATCTTTTTCTGGAATTTTTCAAAATAATCCCTCGAAACTCAAATTTTCTAAAACATATTTACCTGAAAAAAGTTGAGCACTATAGGATTTGTATTAAGTTAAAAAAAATTACCATAAAAGTCCAAATTTTGAATTATTTTTTTTAATTTTTCCAAAAAATGTTCGATAATTATTTGCACTATTCTTCAGTCCTATATTTTATATAGCATTGTGATTTCTTATCCCTTTTTTTTAGCTCCAATGATATGTTGTTAAAACCGTACATTATAAATCTTTTGGGATTTTGTAAATTACATAAAAAGTGTATCTATCATGGGAAGTCCTAAAGATACAAACGTACGGCATATGTTTTCCTGTATTCTTTTATATCTAAAGCAAGCAAAATAATGATAATATTAAATTTAATCATTTTATAAGAAATTAGAGGTTTTTAAATTGTTTATATTTCTGAAAATCACTCGTTTTTACAACTTTATTTATTTATATTAGTATTAGTAGCAACATTTAGACGGTTCATCTTTTTAAAAGTCAATTAATATTTTAGAACTGATGCCATACAGAATCAACTGATCTTACCTCCGCAGTGTAAGAGTTGATTACTCGTTTACTACTCCAGAGCTAGACTAATTTATACAGCATAGCGAATTCTTTATCTATATAGAAAAATAATTTCATAAAAGCCGTACAGAATCTTATTACTTTGGTATCAGAGGTCAATTTTCCGAAAATTAAAAATTTAAATTTTTTCCACTTGCATTATTTTTGTACGGCATTCCCAGTCAGTCACAGTTGTAAGGACCAACTAAATTTCAAAAAGCCGTACAAACATATTTGAGAAATTCATCCTCATTTGGGTTATGGATTTTCACTTTTCCACAGTTTCCATATGTATCACCCAAAATGTACGGCATAGGGCTTAAAGTTTTTACTTCCCTTAGGACTACTTAATTTATACTATTTCAAGGTGTATCATATGATCCCAATTTATTTCGGTGGGCTTGCGGCTTGCGGTATACTAATGAAATCAAATATTTTTTTCATACCTGAACCTATACCCAAAAGAAAATATATTTTGTAAACAGACGGTTCAAAAATCATGCTATAAAATACTTAATACAAATATTTTTTGTATCTAACTTTTTTTCTATGTTTCTTACTTATTTTTGTATTTATCCAAATCGAAAATGTCTTGTATATTTAATTATATACCTATACATTGATTGATATTTTTGAAGATACAGGGAAAACATAGATATTTAATTTTTTTTACACTGCTTTCATTATCGCTATGTAATTTTCGAAAAATCTTCTGATAATTGAAAATGCAGTGCATTAAAAATTTAATTGTTATGCAGTTTCTAGTCAGATCGATTGATTAGTAGTTGCATTATGATACGGTAGTTGGTATATATACACTGTGTTATATATTCTATTGTCGATTCATAAAAAAAAAATTGCACAATGTAAACCGCGACCGGCCGATGTTTATAACACTTTCTTATTTATCGATAAGTTCAAATGTCACAGCGAGTGACGTCAATGATCTTCTCGAATTAATGCCAAATTGTTTAAGGCGACGTTTAACGACCAATAATAGGACTGAGAGTTTTTGTTTGCATTTGGTCCAGGGGCGGCGACGCTGCTTATTTTCAAAAGGTTGTTGAATTTAAAACAACAATATCTTTGCTTCAAAAAAATATTGCGTTTCATGTAAACTAAAACTTACGATTGAAACGTATTAGCTTCTCACTAATTCCGATGACCTACTGAAATGTGACAGGTCTGTGATCAGGGCCGCCGAGAGCCGAAACGGGCCCCGGGACTCTTCAGCTTTTTGGGCCCCTATACTGTCTATCATCAGTACAAAAGGTGGAAGCCCGGCGCCGCCGGAGGCTGGAAATTTTTTCACGTGCCACGCCCAATATTGTTCATTTTGAGCCTCCAAAAAATGTAGGCATAAGCCTTAAATTTCCAGCCGCATCTGAGATGTGGAGGATGGAAGAGTGTTGCAGAAAAATTTCATCAGTTTTTGAAATGTGTACAAAACTTCACAATAATAATCGCCCATCTATAGAATTTTCACAAAATTTGTCTAGACCTTATTGGTATAATTTCAATGCAGGTTTTGTGACGTGTGACGCACTTGTCCTGCCTATCCCATTTCAAATTGGGAAAATTAATAAAAAAACATTTTATTATTGACATACATAAAAATGAAAACGTAATTAAAATAAAATTTATATATTTAAGCCAGCTAAACGGAATTACACGTTAAAATTGATTTTTCTTGTCTTTTTAACCTCAAATTCTCTAATTAAATCGGTTACATCTAAATTAGAACAAATATCTTCTTATTATTGCTAAATTCGAAAGCCTCGATTCTTCCTTCGGTATTGTGAACCCGAAAATCTCTTTCGGCCATCAGCCATGTAAAACAAAAAACTATATTTAAAAATTTTGACAAAAATTTAAACCATTTTTTTTTGATAAAAAATTTCATTAGGATTGAACTTATTGCAATAATTATACAGGGCCGGGCCGGCATTTCACCTCCCGTCTTCTGTTAGTAATTAAGTTAGGATTTTAATATTTTTCCCATTGCACTCTATATCTGTTTAAATAAAAATTACTTAATTAGTAACTGAGATACAGAACACAGGAGGTGAGATGCAGGATACCATGTACTATTAAAACTTACCCTTACCATTCACAATCACAACACTAAATGGAAATAAATAAAATAAAAACTAATAGGCAACAGGCAACTATTATTTTTAGTTTCTAATTTAATCGCATTAAAAGACAAAGCAAACGAAGTGGCATAGTCAATTTTACGTCCTATTTATTTTTCACGATATTAGAAAAACACAAAATTGCTGTTTTATCAAAAAGGGCGGCATCGCAGCATCAAATATGTTATTTTAGGAACCGACAAAAGTACTGAAATTCGGCAGAAATTAAATTTCCAAGAAAATTGCATTCTCCAAATAATTGATTTGTGTTATTTTGGTGGGGCTTACTCTTTATGTATTTATTACATCTTTTTTATGGCGCCCGAACGCACCATTCCGGTATTGTTTTTATATAATATAAAAACAATGATTCGGGGAAACGCGCATATCAATGAAACGCGTTTGGCAACATAAAAACTTTTTGCATGGCGGCGTTCTTATCGTTGTTATTTTTTTTAGAGGTTTTGCCGCCCTGAGTTAGTGCCGCCCGGGTGCCATGCACCCTTTGCACCCCCGGCACGGCTCGGCCCTGAATTAATAAGGGGTACCTACCTAGTTCAGTTGTAGGATACAACATATACAAACAAATAATAGTTGTAATTTTATTTATATTATAAAGAATATAACAGAAACAACATCAAGAAAAACGAAAATAAATTACTCTTATTTATGTGTACAAATAAAATATAATATTTGTTAAGTATAGGTACTTCTCGAGGTACCTACCGTTCCTAATCTAATATGGTTCCTTTCTGACACACATGCAATATCGAAAAATGTTTAGAGTTTAACCTATTTAATATTATGCCTTAGGCCCCATTCGATGATACTGCATAAGTACATTGTACGTAACGATTACGATTTTATTTGGAAAATGTTCTAAGCGTTATTATCGAATAAAAATAAGCGTCGTCACATGTTAATGTTATCTGTTACTAAATAGACGAATCACGAAATGTAACGTTAGCGAATACTTTACCTATGATAAATTAAAGCAGCCATACAAGGACCATACAATTACAAAATGTCATGTTGCGTTTTCCGAATTTAGCTTTTGCGATGGCGCTCTTAATAATATCGATGTAGTTTTTTTATTATTGAATAGAAGCCCGGTCTCCGGGCCCCCAAAGCATACGGGCCCCGGGAATTTGTCCCGTCTGCCCCCCCCCCCTCTCGTCGACCCTGTCTGTGATAAGAAAACAGACATATTTTGTTTCCCATGTGTGGCGGCCTAGCGTAGCTATGATTAACTAGATTTCGACCAGTTAAAGCTCATTATTACAAATTTGAAGCCGTTATTTTTTAAAATGGTCGAACAAATCATAATATAAATTTATATATTTGATATCAAGTAAAGGTGAATTTAAGCGCATTCATAGAATTTACGAATTTTGTCTTGGGAAACGAACAGTTTTCCAACGAATAATTCAATCCTAAGTATCTACAAAGGCTTAACCCACTACCAGCTCCGCCTCTGGTTACGAGCCTTTACAGGGTGATCTTTCGTCTTCCTACCTACATTTTCCCGAAATATAACGCTCGCCGAAAAATATGCCAACATTATCACCTAAGGTAACATGTCGACGATGTCGCAGAAATATTGGCCTTGGGAGAAACATTTTCTTTACCCGTTAATAACGAAAATAACATACCTTACACTGAATATATAGCATGCATAGAAAGCACTATGTTTGATAAACCTTACTTAATAAAAGACAGTATTAAAGCCGACAGAGTGAATGTTATCATCAATAAAAAAATTAAAACCCGACATAAAAATACAAAAATGAATAAAGCACAAAAGTATTAAAAAAAAGTAAATTAAACACATCAATTTATTAAAGAAAATCAACAAATAACTAGGTATACTTAAACCAGATAAAAGCAATAAAACTGTAGTTATGAATTGAGAAGACTATGATAAAAAAATAAATGACGAAAATCTTCTTCTTTAGGTGCCGTCTCCGCGACGGAGTTTAGCAATCATCATGGCCACCTTGACCTTAGATGCGGCTGCTTTAAAAAGTTCATTTGATGTGCTGTTGAACCAATCTCGAAGGTTTCGCAGCCATGAAATCCTTCTTCTTCCTACGTTGCGTTTTTCCTGGTATCTTCCCCTGCATAATCACTCGTAGCAGACTGTATCTCACTCCTCTGGTTATATGACCAAGATATTGCAGTTTTCTGCATTGTATAGTTTCTATGACCTCCCGTTGTTTACCCATTCTACTCAAGATTTCCTCGTTTGTTATTTTGTCAATCCAAGATACCTTCAACATCCTTCTATATATCCACATTTCAAATGCATTGAGTTTGTTTTGGATTGCTGCATGTATTGTCCATGCTTCCGTTCCATATAACAGGGTTGTGAATACATAGCACTTTGTTAGCCTCATCCTCAATTTTAGGTTTAGTTCTCGTGAGCATATTACTGTCTTCATTTTTATAAAAGTACTTCTTGCTTTCTCAATCCTTGCTTTGATTTCGGTAGTATAATCATTATTTGAGGTGATGACGGTGCCGAGATATGTAAATTTGTGGACTTGTTCCAGTCTTTTCCCATTTGTCCTCAATATTTCGTGATTTTGCGGGCGTTTCGATATCCTCATAAATTTTGTCTTTTTGACATTTAACGTTAGGCCATAGTCTTTACTGCATTTCACCATTTTATCCATTAATCTTTGGAGATCTTCAATGCATTCCGCAATGATCACCGTATCATCGGCATATCGGATGGTGTTAGCTGGCGTTCCGTTGATTTTCATTCCTCCAGTTTCTTCTTCTAGCGCTCTTTTAATAATGTCTTCAGAGTAGGCATTGAAGAGTGTAGGAGACATAACGCATCCTTGCCTAACTCCTCTCGCGATATTTATTTTATCTGATGTCTGTTGCTCTACAGAGATGGTTGCTTGCTGGTTATAGTATAAATTAGAAACGATTCGTAAATCTTGGTATTCCAGGTGTTTCGACTTTAAAACGCTCATTAATTGGTCATGGCGTACTCTATCGAATGCTTTATTGTAGTCTAAAAAACAAGCATACACGTCCTGATTTACGTCCAGACATCTCTGAACGAGAACATTAAACGCAAATAGAGCTTCCTGAGTACCCAGTCCTTGTCGAAAGCCAAACTGTGTTACACTTATGTCTAGTTCTAACTTTGGACTTATTCTTTTATGAATTATTTTAAGAAACAACTTAAGTGTGTGTGACATAAGGCTTATAGTACGATGATCACTGCATTCTTTGGCATTTGGTTATTTTCGGTAGGCAAATGAATATTGATGTTAAACAGTCCCGAGGTATAGTTCCAGTTGAATAGATTTTATTAAACAGTTCTACCACTCTATTAATATGTTCCTCGTCAATACATTTAAGTAGATCAATGGGTACTTCGTCTGGCCCAGGACTTTTTCCATTCTTCATCACTTTCATGGCGCACAGTACTTCTTCTTTTGTGATTGTAGGACCCGTTTCATCTTCAGTTGGAAGTTTATCATCGTTCGTCATCGAACAGCTCTTTGGTATATTCTTCCCATCTGTTCAATTTTTCTTCGGTGGTCATTAAAATTCGACCATTTTTATCCAACAGAGTAGATGTCTGATGTTTCTTGTTTAAACCTGCCATTTCTTTAACTTTTTTGTGTATGTTGAATGAGTCAAATGATTCTTGGAGTCTTCAATTTCTTGACACTTTTCTTCAAAGAATTTTGCTTTGGCATCCCTTATTTTTCTTCGGATGTTTTTGTTAATTTCTTTGTATTTGCTTTTGTCTCGATGTTTATGTGTTCTTCGTACGTTCATCATGTCCAAAATATCATCTGTCACCCATTCGTTCTTCATTCTTCTAGGTTTTAGTAGAGTTTCTTTACAAGGTTGTATTATACATTCCCTCAAGGTTTCCCATAGTTGGTTGATGTCGTCTGTCTTTTCGTTTCTGTTCTCTAGATTTTTATGTATTTTCTGTTGTATTTTTTCACGTATTTGTAATTTCCTTGTATTGATTTTACACCTCGGATTAGGTCTTGTTACTTTTTTAAGTTTCAATTTCACTCTAGCAATTAATGGATTATGGTCGCAAGACACATCTACTCCTGGATAAGCTTTCACCGATTTGATGGCATTGCGGTATCTTTCGTTGATCAGAATATAATCAATTTGATTTCTGATTATTTTATCTACTCTGTCGCTTGGTGCTTTCCACGTATAGAGCCTCCTATACGGTAATTTATAAATCGTATTAGTAAGAATCGTGTTGTTTTCTTGACAAAATTGTATAAGGCGTTCTCCTCTTTCGTTCCTCTCACCAAGTCCATAATCTCCGTCGATTTTTCCTACTGTCCCTTTGCCGACCTTCGCATTGAAATTTCCCATAACTACCGTCATATCTCATTTACCAACTCGTTCCATAACATCTGAGATTTGTTGGTAAAATGCTTCTATTTCTTCCTCACTTCCAGCTGTTGTTGGAGCATATATCTGTATCATGTTGAGTTTACTATGTGAGGTTGATAATTGAAGCATCATGACTCTTTCAGAGATGGGTAGAAAGCTTGTCACTGATTTGTTGACTTCTGAATCCACTACGATCGCTACTCCATGTCTATGATGTGTGTCTTTCTCCCCACAGCCAGAATAAAATACAGTTCTGTTACCCATTATACATTTACCAGAGTTGGGCCATCGGGTTTCACTGATACCTAGAATACTTATTTTCATCCTATCCATCTCTTGGATAATATTTTGAGTTTTCCCTGGTTGATACATACTTTGGACATTCCAGGTACCTAAATTTACGGGGAGTTGCAGGGGTGTTTTATTTCTCCGTACAAGAAATTGTTAACTGATCCAACAAATTTAAATCAAAACAAGACTAATAACCTAATTAAAAAATTAATAAAAAATAAATCATTAAATGAAAACGAAGCAAAAAAGTTGTTAACCTATAAATCGGTAGCTCCTAAGTTATACCCAAGGTGCATAAACAAAATATTCCCTTAAGACCTATAGTTTCTAGCTTATAATCGTCTTTTTATGAATTATCAAGATATTTATCTGGATGCTTATCTAATATAATAAACAAAATAATTACTATATAAAAGACTCGTTTTCCATCAAAAATTTCATTGATGCAATAAAAATACAAAATCATTATAAATTAATCTTACTTGATGTCGTATCACTTTACACAAACTAACTCAAAGAAAACATTGACAGATATTATTAAAGAAAAATTACAACAACTTAAAGAACATACAAGCTTTCTCTATAAAGAATTTACAGAATTAATAAACTTGACCTTAATTAGCAATTGCTTTCAATATAAAAACTATTTTTACCAACAACTAGATCGCTGCGCAATGGGCTCTCCCATATCCTTCACTGTTGCCCAAGTAGTCATTGAGTATATGGAAGAAAATACATTAAAAAAAACTGAGATGTAAGCATAATTTTTTTCAAACGATGTGTCGACAATTGCTTAGCAGCTATAAATTCACCATATTTTAAACTGTTTTAATAGTTGCCACCTAAAATTGAAATTTACATTAGAAACAGAAAAACAATGAAATAAATCTGATCTTAATTCATAAAAAAAATAATGAAATAAAAACAAAATGGTACACAAGATCCACTTGGTCAGGAACGTATTTAAATTTTAATTCCCACCATCCTAAGAACCAATGGAATAGCGTTATGACTGGTTTAGCTGACCGAGCTATCGCTCTGATATCTCTTCGATTCCGTCAGTGGATCTAAAACAAAGCAAGAAATAAATTAAAAACCAACATCAGCAGAAGAAGTAAAGAAATAGCCTTATGATTGGGTTAACTGACTATCGCCCTGACATCTCCTCGCTCAGTGGAACAAATCAAGAAATACATTAAAAAACAACAATTATTCAATAAATCAAATAAATAGAATAATTAATTAAATAACGCACCCTAAGAACCAAG
The DNA here is from genome assembly GCA_016904865.1 of Pissodes strobi. Lineage (NCBI taxonomy): Eukaryota > Metazoa > Arthropoda > Insecta > Coleoptera > Curculionidae > Pissodes > Pissodes strobi. Next base: position 19,146 of record MU189942.1, on the reverse strand, counting down.
TAATAGAGTAATAATTGGGTTAACTGACTATCGCTCTGACATCCCCTGAATTCTGTTAGTGGACTTTTAACAAATCAAGAAATACATTAAAAAACAACTATCCAATAAATCAAATAAATAAAATAATTAAATAACGCACCCTAAGAACCAAAGAAATAGCGTTACGATTGGCTTAACTGACTATCGCCCTAACATCCCCTCGGTGAATTCCGTCAGTGGACTTTAAATAAATCAAGAAATACATTAAAAACAACAACTATCCAATAAATCAAATAAATAGAATAAAAGAAATAGCGTCATGATAGGGTTAAGTGACTATCGCTTTGACATCCTCTGAATTCTGTGAGTGGACTTTAAACAAATCAAGAAATACATTAAAAAACAACAACTATTCAATAAATCAAATAAATAGAATAATTATTAAATAACGTACCATAAGAACCAAAGAAATAGCGTTTTGATTGGGATAACTGACTATCGTTCTGACATCCTCTCGCTCAATTCCGTCAGAGGACTTTGAACAAATCAAGAAATACATTAGAAAACAACAACTTTCCAATAAATCAAATAAATAAATACATTCAAAAACAACAACTGTTCAATACATCAAATAAATAGAGTAATTAAACAACGTACCATAAAAACGATTGGATTAACTGACTATCGGCCTGACATCCCCTGAATTCCGTCAGTGGAATTTAAACAAATCAAGAAATTCATTAAAAAATAACTGTTCAATAAATCAAATAAATAGAATAATAAAACAGCGCACTATTAAATTTCAGAATTCCCCAAAATTAGATAAAAAAAATAAACTTACGCCAATGACTATCACAACCTTCAATTCGGTCCAAGTGGGTGGAATTGTTTGTCTTATGATTTTGACCACTAGGTCAATTACTTTAAATATGTAAAAACATTCCCGTATGTACTCGAGTGTTGATTATTATAATTATTAATATCTCAAGTCATCCTTCTTTCACTATCAATTTTGTCATAGTTGCAATATATGCAGTAAGTTTTTCAAGCTTTTTTGGAAAATCTAAATCTGGAAGTTGCCCACAAAGGTGTTAATATAATTTAAATTTTCTCACCATCTAGTAATGTTTTTGTGATAATATAAATACCAGATGGTAGAAGCAATCTTCCCACGACTTCGCCAAACGCTTACGTTCAAAATCTACAGGTGACACAAAGTGATGCAATGACATCCCCGGGGTGTAAATGCGTAATCTGCAATCAATATTGCGTCTTTTATTTCATACACCCCTTATTTTACTTCCCTGTCTCTACTTCCTAAACCTTATTAAAAGTCTTTTGGCGGGAATCTTTAGGGGGATTCCTCGTATCCAGCTGTTCTTGTGTATGGGATCAAGTCGACGTCGTTCTTCCTTTGTTAAGGATAAATAAAAGAAGATCGAAGTCATGATGTCATATAGGATTTTGTTGATTTGCGCTTACAGCCGACTATTTTTAGTAAAACGCGTGCAATAAGTGAAATGTTTTAGAACAGCTGCTTTGAAGTAAATGCTAAAAATTATTGCTATGGCTAATTGCATGCTTGTTTGTGATAAGAAAGAGTTCCTTTCTCTATTTCGGTACTTTAAACAGCTTATTAAAGCATTCAGAAGAGTTGAGATCGGTTTGCTAATAGACTCTTTTAAAGCGCTTTTTTGTGTCATCTTTATATTGGAGCATTGCATGGTATTACTGGCTCAAATGTCAAAAGATGTCAATATCAAACATATCCCAAAATAAATAACAATATTATTTGTTTGTTTATTAATATCTTTGTATCGTACGGTTTTATATACTTTTTTTGCGGAACAAACATTTGTTTTTGAGGACTGTGCAAGCAGTTTATATAAACTTTAGTCAGTACTTTAGTACTTACCTTAGTTATGGCTTTTAAAAAAACGGTGTGCTCATCATCGTCCTTGCCCATCTAAAATAGATGTAAGGACAAGTTATTTTCTTTTTTCAAATGAGCCAGAAAGGTATGTAATGGAAGCAAATCATATGCAAAGATACTCCAAAAGTTAAGAAACACGTTATTATGAAGAGAATCACCCTCAACACCTAGAATATTGAGATAAATCAAACTAGCCCTACTGCTTTCTCAATTTTTTCCGCATGACTAATTTTATTTCTGTTTTTGTCTGGATCACTAATAATTAATTGTCATTGACATTGTCTTATTTCTGGGGGGTGAGTCAGTAATGCTGGGTTTTTTATATCAGTCTTTTCTGTGCAATTTGCACACAGGAATCACCCTCAACCCCTAGAATATTGAGATAATTTAAAGTAGCCCTACTGCGTTTTCAAGTTTCCCGGCATAATTAATTTTATTTCGGTTTTTGTCTGGTTCCCTAAAAAATAATCGATTATTCTGTGAAATTTGGTAGAAAACTCCGCACATGTGTCAAAGTTGATAATATCTAACAAAGACAAGGCTGGTTGAAAAGTAGAAAATTTTGAAGTATCTTTCATCCCTCTTCAAATGCATTATGTAATTAAATAGGAAGCCATGACAACAGAAAATTTTACATAAAAAAAATGAAATGAGAAATGACAATATGTCAGTTCGGTTGTTAAATAGTTATTTATACTATAAGGGATGTGACATTTACTAGGCGAGGACGATTTAGTGCCCGAGCGATAGCGAGAGCTGACAATATAGTTCGAGACTATTAAATGTACTTACATCCCGTGGAGTATCTAAGATTTTTTTCTCCTCCCTGCAGAATTTATTCTTGGATTTTTATTAATTTAAGTCGATACTTGGTAATTTTTTAGTTTAACAGCCATTCGATTACAACAAATATTCACTAAATTAACACTTAAAAACACTTAAAACAAATATTCACTAATTCTAAGCAACCAACGTCCAGAATACAGTCTATACCATTGCTGCGCAAAACATGAAAAACATATGTAATTTGATAATTTTCTTTTCACATTCGCTTTCTTTTAGTCAGGTGAATGATGCAAATCCACACAATGTAACTTTTATGTACCAATTAACCCAAACTAAAGTCATAGTTGGATATAGACCCTGCATAGAAATTCGCGATTTTTTACGTCTCTAGCTTTTCTAATGCATTAAAGCAGTAAATTTGATAGAAAATACAGTTCTGGTGACCTTAACGGATTTAAACCCTTTTCGAATATGATATAAGAAGGTAATGTTATTTGAAGTACTTTAGAAGAAAAAAATCTGCGGACGAAACATTTTTCTAAGAAAAAATTCAAAAAAATTTAAAGGAAATGATAACGTACCACATACTATTTGTATTCACATCCTGACAATGATATGGACATAATAGTTACCAGCACGAATAGAAAGTTTAACTCTTAAAAACGTGGCTAATTATAATTATTACAAGTAACAAATAACCTTTATATATTTGAAAATAATACAAGTCCAAGCCTTTTTTCGCGGAAGCCTGACCGTAATCATTTCCATTACTTTGGGTTAGCTATGGTTAGTTGTGTTTCGTTTAAGCAAGTGCGAGCTTGCGCGAAGGTTAGTTTTGGATCGTTTCAGTTAGCATGGTTAATTGAGTTTCGTATAAGCCAGTACGAGCTTGCGCGAACGCCCGACTGTAATCATTTCCATTAGTTTGGGTTAGCTTTGATTGGGTTGGCTTGGGTTCGTTTAAGCAGGTATAATCGCGCACGGCCCTTGCTTTCTAGGCCAAATTAACCCAAACTAACTCAAGCTAACCAAAACTAACCAGAGCTAACCAAAACCAACCAAATATAAGATAAACTAACCGAATATAATAAAAACTAACACAAGCTAACACAAACTAGCCCAAGCTAACTAAAACTGACTCAACCTAACATCTATATAGCGCGCTTTTCTTTTAGCACCTGGATTGTTTATAAGCCAAAACCAAAATTATAAAAATATGCAGAAAATCTTGTTTTCACCGATCTATATCTTTTCCAATTTACGTTTATAATGCATATAAAAAATCGCGAATTTCTATATGATGGTGCTATATCCAATAATTATCCAAACTAACAACAATTGCTAACCAAAGGAGTGATTTATTTTTACATTAATTTGGGTTAGCTTCGGTTAGTTGAGGTTAGTCCTTGTTGGTTGCGCCGCAGAGGCATATTCGTAAACTGCAGACAGGATGGGACCTCATCATAGGACGACTACAACATAAATGTATAATACCCCCGTTACGTTTCGTGCTCAAATATTTGAACACTTCATGCCTGGACCTTTGCTCGTTTCGCTCGCTCCGGGGGCGCCACCAGCAAAAACTAACTAAAACTAACTCAAAGCGCCCCTAAGCGAGCGAGGGGCCATACGTGAAGTAAAACACATTAATTTGGGTTAGCTCGATTTAGTTCTTATTGGTTACGCTCCCGAAAGGCTATGCCTAAAGTGAAATATATTTATTTTTCACATTAAATTGGGTTCGCTTTGATTAATTTGGGTTAATTCTTGTTAGTTGCTCCTCCGAAGCGTTTTTTTACTCCGTAAGAAAATGTGCAACCTTTGGCAACATTGCAACAATTCTCCCGCGTCAGATGCCAAAAATGTCCTGATTTTTACATTTCAGCTCCTCAAAAGCCGAACTTTGGGGCTTTTTTTGTAGGATAACCAAACAATTGCGCAACATTTTATTGGTCAGAAACGCCTTTTAAAAATTTCGAAATAAAGAAGAAAAAATGTTTTTACAAAATTCTAATGGTTGTTAAACTGAAAAATTACCCGATACTTTTCACATGGTAATTAAGAAGACAGTTCTGGCCGATTTCTATAGCGTCATAAACATTCTTATTTATCAATAACGTCAAGCTGACAGTTTATTACTAAAAATTGTGAAAAACTGAAATTATTGATTTGTATAATAGCCAAATGGATATAGAAGAATCAGTAAATATTGCTTGTCTGTCGCTGCTGTCAGAAAAATCGAGGAAGAGGTAATATGAAGCAACGTATCAATACTTCAAGAAATAGTGCCAAACAAAGACTGCTACTGTAATTTCAGAAACCGTGTTCTTGGCATACTTTCACGAAAAATCTGCTGTATTAAAGTCTCCATCAAGCTTCTGGTGTGAATATTCCATGTTGAAGTCCACCCTTTTCATAGAGGAAAACGTAGATATTTCCGAATATCCTAAACTTCGAGCATTTTAAAAAAGAAGAAATGACGGGTATAAACCTAAAAAATTCAATGTGTTTGACAGGGAAAATGTGAATAAGTTCCTGTTTGAAGCCCCCAATAATATTTACTTAATGATGAAGGTTGTAATGATAATGAGAATTGCTGGAGCGTGCCATTCTAATGAACTCTGTGTAATGAAAATGGACAATGTTGAATTAAGGCATGAAGTTATAATTGTTACTATTCCTGATTCCAAAAATGGAATGGCACGTAAACTGGCTCAAGTTTCTTTTAGCGGAAATCGGCTACAAAAAATATCGTTCTATAGGATGATTCTACACAAGAATACTATCACAAAAATAATTTTCCTTTTCTCCGCAAATGTTTTGTTTTCCAGAAAACTAGATTTTTTTTATATGATAATTTAGCTAAAACCTATACTTGGATAATTTTCACCTTACTTTTTTTGTCATAGGCCGGTTCAGAAAAACCTATTAATTAAAACGGTGTTATTAGTTTTATCCGAAAATGCCTATTTAATGAAAATTTTTTATTTTTTTTTTGTAGTTTAGAATAGCGGAAATCGGCTACAAAAAATATCGTTCTATAGAATGATTCTACACAAGAATACTAGCACAAAAATAATTTTCCTTTTCTCCGCAAATGTTTTGTTTTACAGAAAACTAGATTTTTTTATATGATAATTTTGGGTTAGTATATGAGTTAGTTTGGGTTAGTTTGAGTTAGTTTGGGGTAATTTGGGATAGTAAAGACAAGCGCGCGTAGCGCGCTTGTCTTTTTACTCTGGTTAGTTTAGGTTAGTTTGGGTTAGCTTGGGTTAGTTTGGGTTAGTTTGGGTTAGTTTGGGTTAGTTTGGGTTAGTGTGGGTTAGTTTGGGTTAGTTTGGGTTAGATTGGGTTAGCTTGGATTAGTTTGGGTTAGCCTGGGTTAGTTTGGGGTAATTTGGGATAGTGAAGAGACAAGCGCGCGTAGCGCGCTTGTCTTTTTACTCTGGTTAATAAAGGTTAGAGAGGTAGAGAGCTACTCTAAGCCAAGAATTTTTTTCTAGTGGATTTTCGCTCTTTTATTTTAATTTTTTTTTTGAAAATGAGATTGATGTATTTGCGGGGAAAAACTTTGATTGTTCTGAGTTGAGACAGGTACTATAATGTCAAAAATAAATTTAATTTCTTCCTAACGGATTTCCGCTAAACGAAACTTGACCCCGTAAACTTACAGTGACTAAAAGTGACAATGAGAAGGTTTGTTAATAGTTCAAAATTACATTAATTGATACAAGATATCACATGACGAATTTTAATCCTCGCTTCTTCATGCGATATCAAAATGGAAAGTGCTTAAATCAGCCTGTCGGGAAAAACACGATTTCTTCAATTCCAAGTAAATTGCTAAATTTCTGAACTTTGAGAATTTTAAGCACACTCCCTTTAGAAGAACGTCGGCCATTTTATTAGCAAATACTGGAGTTGGTGTCTTAGCTCTCAAGGGACATGGGGGATGGAAATCTGCAAGTATTGCGGAAGGTTATGTAGCCGAGAGCGTCAGCAATAAAAAAGAAGATGCAATTAAAATTTTGTACAATATAACGAAGCCAGAAGTCTCTCGCAGTACTTCAAGAGTAACAGAAAACTATGTTAGAGATGGAGAATTTATTATATAGAGTGAGAACATTCCATACAAATTGAGAAAAAACCGAGAACACGTTTATCCAAATTTTGTAAATAATGTTCATAATTATTATTATTGTAATAATTGTGCTATTAATATTCATTTCACTTAATATTACTCCATTTTTAAAAATCATTGTTAGCTTGACGTAGTTGATGAAATAAAAAATTACCGGTATCTCCTATGTTTGTAGTTTAAACTTAATGAATACAGGGTGGCATAAATTATTACCATACCTACAGCCCGATGTCAAGGGCAATCGATACCTTTTTGGTAATTCTCACTTACGTCCTTCAAAACAATGTCAAAATGGGTTGTTTACAATACAGGGAGGTCATTACCGCTGTATTTCAAAATTTACAAAAACGTCCAATAATACTCGTGAATATCTTACGATCGATTGCCTGTGGCTCCACCAGTACTTTCAATTTCTTATAAGTTAGAGCCACTTCGGCTCTGGCTCCAGGGTGCAAATAGCACAAGTGCTATAGTTTAGTGACCCTAACGAAGCTGAAAACCCTAAAGAAAACTGTAAAACAGTCGACGTTTCGAGGAACAATTCTGTCCCCGTCGCGTGTCGTCAAGAACGCACAAATCTGAAAATGAAAATGGTTAGTAAATGTAAATAACAGTAAAAAGCTATCGCAAAATTATCAAGTTTTTAATAGACTTTGACAAGATGACAATAATTATCGTCATCACCTTGGAGCCAGAGCCGAATAGGCTCTAACTTATAAGAAACTGAAAATACTGGTGGAGTCACAGGCAATCAATCATAAGGTAAACATGAATCATCCACAACAATATAGAACATATCTGCAGTACTCGTGAACGCGCTTAAACGAATAACCAAAATGAACGAATTATGTGTTAGAGAAAATTGTATCATTTTGAACAATTTCTATGACTATTAAAAAATGTCTGTTTATGTTGTTGTTAATGTATGTTATATAAAAAACTTAAATTATTATTATGTATTATTGTTTTGTTAATAAAAAAAAAACATATTTCTAAATCACTTGAGGCCGAAATTAATTCGAAAATGTGAAAGTGAAAATTAATTAGAATATTTGATGGAAACGTGTTTATTAACATAACATTAACTTAAAATAAGGCTTAAATTAACAAAAAATATACAGGATTATCCTGCAGGACGTGGTTACTAATGCTAAACACTAACTAATTAGTAAATATACCAAGATTATTATGGAAAATCAGGTACTGATGTACAACAACAAATGACGTAAAATTATTATTTTATTTTAAGTGAAATAACGCAAAACAGTTCCTGTCTCTATTTAGGCATAATCCAACTTGGCAGGTTCAACATTTCCAAATGGTTCAATGAACATCTGTGAGGGTACTACATTTAGCGCATCGAAGTGACATAGATCTTTCAGGCATATGAGCAGCGTTACCATAACGCACTTCGTATGGCACAACCTTTTTGAAATTATTGTTTGGAGGTCGTTGTGAAGAAGATCTTCCGCGCTTGGCAGGTTCAACAATACCTATAAGTCCTCGCGCCACAGACATTCGAAACTGTTTTAGTGTAAGGTTTTTACAGTTACATCTCTGTTGGAAGAGAACCAATGCGTTGAATATGCTAGCGTCAACGAAGTAAAAGAAAAATCCTGTGCCACCATTTATGACACTTTCTATTAACTTCATAAAGACTTTTCATCATATCAAAACGATCAACGTATCCCATATGATTATTATAATCTCGAATCATCCTTGGGCACGGTATGTCTTCAGCAGTACCATTTTTCTTTTTTCTGGAAGTAGTCTCCATAATTGAGGGATTATGGTAGTTTTCTAGAAGTAGCACACTTCGGCGGTCCATCCATTTTAGTTAAGCTATTCCATCCTTTGAAACACGCCAATCAGCCTCTCTGCGTTTCAGGCTTTTGTCTGTTTTGAGCTCGGGGAAATGTTTACGCCCCTTTCGGATTGTTCCGCAAGAATATATTTTTTAGCTGGTAACTTTCGCTGAAGTTCGACAGAATTAAAATAATTGTCGAAAAACACTTTGTGGTTTTTGTCTACCAATGTTCGAGTGAGATCCATGACCACTCTATGACCCAAATTTTTTTCTGTCACTTGATCAGCTTTACCGGTATAAATTAGGAATTCACACATGTATCCTGATGAGTCGGCTCGGACCCAAACTTTGTAGCGTCTCTTTACAGGTTTCATGGGCATGTATTGGCGAAAGCTACTACGCCCTTTGAACCTGATCATGCTCTCGTCCACGGATTGAAACTCACTAGGCTTCATGGACGAAATAAATGTTTCTTGAAGCTTAGAGAGTAAATGTCTTAGCTTGTATAACTTGTCATGGTTTTGTTCACCTTTTCGTGGTTGAACGGAATTGTCGTTGAGATGAATATTACTCAGCAACCAAGCAAATCTATCCCTTCTAATTGCGGAGCTAATAAAAGCATCTCTCATTTCTTCGTTGGAAGACCAATAATCTTTGAAGTTTTTAAACTTAGTTTTTAAACCCATAAGGATATTAACTCCCAGAAAGATTTTAATCTCCTTTACAGTCGTTGGTTTGGAATTCCTTCCTTCACCATGTCTCTGGAATGCGTATAAGTTGGTTTGAAATTCTATGTGGGCAATGAAATCTTCGGGAAACAAATGCAAAAATACATCCATCGGTGTCTCAATAACATCAGGCAAATCAGGACCAGTTGATTCTGCGAACCCATTTGGTATTGTAATCTTAGAAATATTATTAGTCCAGTAATCTGGCAGAAATACATCAGGTCGTCTTGCGAGTGGGATGTCATCATGACTGTCCCAATGTAAATCGGGATTAGGGATCGCGTAGTTATTCTCGATAATAATGTCCATATTTTCAATGTCAAAAACATCTTCATCGTTATTGGGAGCATCCAGCGTTGGCAATTCATCATTCATAACTTCTTCTAGGTCTTCTGTCAGAGATTCATCGTCGCTTGGTATTTCTTCTAGAAAATCGAAAACACGATCTGGGACTATATTTTCGAGGTCCGAAAATTTCCAGGTAGCCATATTATCTGAAATGCAAAGAATTTGCATTACAAAATATGCTACACCACTGTGTTGTCAAATGCTAGGATTAAAAATACTTTCGTACAATAATTATTAGACATGAAATACCAGATGAAAAAATCGTATTTTTTAGAATACTACTATTATATGTTCCTAGTGGCCACCACGGGAAACCACACATAAATTTGCTCACGTCAAGCCCATTCAGAGATATACATAATATTTTTTACAATAAACACTAAATATGCATGTATTAGAACACTTACCTGCTATTTTTGAATCAAAATATCACAAAAATAATAAAAAAACACAAAATTATTGCATAACTTGGAACGCGCGGGAAACGTTATTCATTCGGCATGATAAATGTCACTAAAGTCGACCAGCAATGAACGCAATCTGCAAAAATCATAAAAATGATACTTAGGCAACACATTAAACACTGTGGTTACCACGTAAAACCGGTAGGAAAATAATAGGGTGGATATTAGTAGTGTGGTTTTCACTGATAACCAGTAGTCCTCAAAGGGTTAAAACTTCTTCAGGATAATATTATTTAATAATATCCAAAAATGTTTTTTTTTTTCATCTGCGCTATTACTATTAAACAACATAATGTATTTGGAGGAAACTGCAGTTTATTCAGCTAGTTTCAAAAATAATGTATACTATTATATATTCCTGGAAAGTTCTGAAAACTCCTGAATTAACTAGTTAAAAATATACAGGGTGTTCCATTTAAAAAAAGCATATAATATTATAAATTTAAAACGAATGGAGCAAGAAGAAAAACAAACTACGCCACTGGATTCTACGAAAAAATTTTTATAAGAATACATGTTCAGCTATCTAATAAGTTAAAAGGCAACTGAAATACGGGGGTGTGTCAAAAATTATAACTTTCAAATTTACCCGGTATCACAAAATCCAAGAGGGCTATGATGAAAAGTGTCGAAAAATAGACACCCTGTATGTATGTACATTACCATTTGAGGAGCTCTTCGTCACTATGACAGATAGAATATATAAACCATGAGTTTACATAGCAGTTGATTGAGTTATGTGATTCTTGTATTCTATGTTAATACACTATATTAATATAAAGGCATCATTTCTGTTAGTACTAGGATTTATCCTTAGAATTTTGATAAGTGATAATCTACTAAATATATTGAATTATGGGTATCTACGTGGCTTTTTTTTAAATAATAAGCCTGCATAGAAAAGCAATTTTGAGGAGAAATGTGTATCAACGGGCAGTGCATGTAAGTGACTGTTTGATCGTGCTTATTCTATCCACTTTTCTCCATACTCCTCCTAAAGATTCTGAAGATAACTAAACTATAAACGATTTAAAAACTTCATAATTATTAATTGTATAATTTAATTTGTTTTATATTAATAACATAAATTAACTTTAATATTCCAATTTAAAAAATTAACATATATTGCGATGGAATATCACTGTGAGATAGTACCGTTCAAAGTCTCATAAGAAATGTGATCTTCTTTTATTATTGGTAATAAGATAATATATGAGTTATTATTGATTTGAAACTAAGAAGCATTCCTTCTGAAACATCTTTGATACCTTCAGTTTCTTCCATGGAGACTTAGTCAGCATACCAGTTATTTCATTATAATGAATGATATAGATTTTTTTACAGTCTGGCTTTCATACAGAACATACTTACATATGCATTAAAAATTTCTCGCACGGCGATAATGCATGTTGTGTGTGACATTTAGTTTGCAAAAAACGGTCCCTTGGAACAACTTTTTACTGTCTGCCAATTACATAAACACAAACTAAGTTTCCCAAGTCCGACATAAGCTTATGGACAGATGTTTTTCGCGAGTACAATAGTCACGCATGCTCGTGTAATCTTGTAAAAAAAATCGTTCATTTACAACATTTTTGTGATAACTCGGAACAAGTTTACCGCGGTGCGAGAAATCTTAAATACATATTTCGATAGCTACGGTTGTAGGTATGTCCGCTATCAAAGGCAGACTGCAAAAAATTGGTCCTTTTTTGATATCTGCACTGAAGACACTCTCTCTAATAGAGTACTTTTTGCTTTGAAACAAATAGCAACAAATAAAACATTTTTGTTATTTAAATATTTTCGTATCCACTATAATACGGAATTTTAAGGACAATTGAGGATATTTTTTTGAAACGTTATTTCACAAAGATAGATTATTTGTTTAGGTCAGCAGGTCTTTAATATAGATGAGGAACAGAGTTGGTGAAATTTTTGCACCTTGAAGCACGCCCCTGCATTAATTGATGAATGGTTTTGAGATGTGTCCATCAACTGCAACCAGCAGAGATCGGTTTTTAAAGAAGCTGGAAAGCCAGTTGCAGAGAGACGCTGGCAGTCCGAAGGACGGCAGTTTGTTGAGCCATCGGCAAACTCTGTCGAATGCCTTCGATATATCCAACGCATTCGCTCGAGATTCTCCGTAGTTCTGAATTGCCCTACTCCATACATGGGTGACATAGGCCAATATATCTCCTGTCGATCTATCTTTGAGAAAGCCGTATTGGTTATCGCTAATTATTTTGTCGGTCTCAAGGTACTTGAGTAATTGCTGATTGATTACACGTTCCATAACCTTGGAGATTACTGGAAGTTAGCGAGAATTTGTGAGCTTGGTTTTCTTGTCTTTCTTTGGAACAGGTGGCACTCGAGCGACTTTCCAAGAAGATGTGTAAATCACTTTTCGGTCAGACAGAGAAAAAAGTCTGGAAAAAATCGGTGTTACTTCGTTGGCGCAGTTCTTTAACACGATGGAAGGTATTCCGTCCAGTCTTGATAAAGTCATAAGTCTCACAATTTTAGATTTCATGAAATTGGAGAACACGTGTAAAAGCGCAACTACCGGTTCCTCCAAGAAGAAATCTGTTGGGGGAGAACTTCCGCTTTTAAAAGATATAGTGGAAGTATGATTTATAAAAGGCGAGCAGAATATAAAAGACACAAATTTAATTAAAGGAAAAGCAGATATAAATCTACCTAAACCACTTTGTGGGGTATCTATCTACTAGAGAGAAGGATGCTATTATGAAAGACTTTGTACATGCTATGCAACCATCCAGAAAGTTATTTTGGGAAAATTTACACATCAATGAAAATGGTCCAGATATATTGGACGAAGGGTATTAACTTAACTATTTTTATATTATTATTTTTTCTAAGTATTCTGTAGTAAGAATAAGTGACATTATTTTGTTATATTTTTATTTTGAAATGAAAATATATTAAAAACTGTAAAGAGAGTACATTATTTTAAAAAATTAGCAATTCCTTATTTATTAGTAAATCAATGGAAAAGAACTTACAGTACTAGACATAATTTTGGCAATTTTTTTTGTAATTTTTTTAGTGGGAAACTTATAACCAAAGAAAAATGAGTGATTAATGTATAAAATGCATTAGTTAGGTAGGTGGGCTCTAAATGGCGAACTTCAAATCATTTGTCCAATTTTTAACAGTTTGACAAACAATTAACTTTGGAATCGATTTTCCTCAAAACTCAGTTTTTGCGAGCACATTATTTTGCCTTTTCCCGGCAGCCTTGTCAGCTTCAGTTTTAGCGAAGGTAGCCAAGTGTTATTAAAATTAACAGAAACTGAAGTTACACGTTCATCTTATATGTGATTTATGAAATCGAGTATTTTTAAAGTAAGTTTGGTAATCTTTTATATGCTTGGTTAATGGTCTACCTATGTAATTTTTTGTACATTCATACTGAATTCAATAAATGGAAATTTTCGTTTTCATTATATTTGTATTAATTTAGATCAAAAGGTGTTTTCTGTTTAAAAAATATGTATGCTTGTTAAATAAAATATGTCTGCTACATCAATACGAATATCGTTTACCATAAACTTGGTTTCGAATTATGAAGCCCCGAGAGTACACGGTTGCGACATGATTTGCTTTATAATTTGCAGCTTTGCCAGTTTTATTTGTTCTTTGTCACACTGGTATCGCCTTTAGCTTCTTGCTAATCCAGTCTCAATCCACGCCCTCATTTTCACATATCCATTAACTAACTGTATAACTATAGCACTTTTATGAGTAAGTGTTGAAGTTTCTATACTGGCCTGTAATAATTAATACTTACAAAAAAAACCTTAACAATAGCACCTGGAGTCTCTCCATATATAATTTAACCATCCACAAAACACGGAACTAGTTGTACAGGGAGAAGTAGACCAAAACAAAGCCAAACATCGGCAGCCAAGGGTATTTTTCGCCTGCATTTTTAAGCAGGGGGTTGATGTGGCATTATTTCACTTTAAGAATAATGAAATATGGATCACCTGCGAAAAGAGACATCTTGCACGGGTCGTGAGAACGTTATTGCGTAACGTTGGGAACGTAGGGGTATGTTTTCGTAGGGGGGCTGATGTTAGAAACAAGTTTTTGAACAGATATTTAGGGGTGGATTAAATTCGAAACGATTGTAAATTGGTTTTCAGATTGAGTGAATTTGATTGTCTGTGTTTAAATGAGGATAATATCTTTAAATCATGCCTCCCGTAATCTATTGAGCGAAATTAATAGTCAGTTTGGCAATAAAGTAATGTAGTGGGAAGCTAAATTCTTGCCGAGTTATAAATTATTTTAACAAAATACCTACTAGGGAGATGTAGATGGGCTTCAATGCTGACCCTTTTTTTAATTTTTAGTTTTCTAAATCATACATCAATTCGATTTTTGTTTTCGAAATTAAATATAATTTTGAGTAAACAGCAGGGAGGTTGGGAGTCCGGGAAGAGTGCTGAGGGATATGTCGCAGAATCATCGACAAGAAAAGGAAAGTAGGAAGTCAGGTCATTACTGGTCAGCAATTTATTTCCAGTGTCAAGATCACCGGATGACTATATGCAACCAAACACGTTAATAATATGCTCATATATATATACACGGTTAGCCAAAAGTCTGGACCCGGCTTAATATCTCTAAAACGGGAGATGCGATTTTATTTAAAGTTTGGACTTAGGGTATATCGATAATGACAAATTTAAAAATCGTATCTGCGTTGTTGCCAAACTTACCGTTTTCCCAAAAAGAATGCAAACTTTGTTTTTTTAAATACAATGCTATTAATTTTATTACATTTTTAAAATCTACATAAAATATTAAATACATTTCATGTAGAATATGCTATACCTAATTTAATTCGTTTCCGAGTAAAAAATAATTTAATATTTAGAGCAACGCGACGCGACGTCTCTTTGATGGTCGCTGAATACCCTTGGACTCATATTGTCAAGTGTCTCAATAGTAAATAGGTAATTTTTATTAACTGGCAACTAATGTCAACGTATTTCAAAAATTTAAAATGGTTTTAAGCGAAAGGGATCGTATTGAAATATTAATTATCGTGGGGTATGGTAAGAGAAAAATATTGCACTCAGAAGCTGCAAGTATATTTAATACTGTACATCCAAATAGAAACCCAATTTCACGAAGTACCGTGTCAAAAATCGTATGAAAGTTTGAAAATCAAGGTGTTGTTAAGGATTTACCCCGAACAGGACGTCCCAAAATAGCAAGTAATGCCGAAAAGTCCTTAGATGTTTTGCTTAATGTTATGGAAAACCCACATATTTCTACGACGCTGTTATCGTAAAACCATGATATTGGTCAAACCTCTGTCCGAAGAATACTAAAAAGCGAAGGTCTTCATCCTTATAAAGTAAAACTAATCCACGAATTAACAGAGGATGATCCTAATAGGCGTCTAGAATTATGTGAAAACTTAATGGAAATATGCAACAATGATGAAGATTTTATCGAAAGGATCCTGTTCTCAGATGAGGCAACATTTACTCTCTCTGGTGAAGTAAACAGGCATAATTGCCGCTATATTGGGCCTTTGAAAATCCACACTGGTTTCGCGAAAGTCATTCTCAATTCCACCAAAAGGTCAATGTCTGGGCTGGTATAATAAATAACCGCATTATTGGTCCTTTTCTTATAAATGAAAACTTGACAGGAGATCGTTACTTGAATTTACTTCAGACAGAAATAGTGGCTGCGTTAGCAAATTTATATCCGAATTTTCAGGCTGGAGGCGTCAATAGGAATATCTGGTTCCAACAAGATGGGGCTCATTTTGCATTAAATGTTCGTTCTCAATTTTTTTAACCAAACATTTGAAAACAGGTGGATGGGACGAAGAGGTGCAATAGAATGGCCGGCCCGTTCTCCAGACCTGACGCCTCTTGATTTTTATTTTTGGGGTCAAAATCGGTAGTCTACAAAGAAAAACCAAATGATTTGGAAGAATTGAAAATGCGCATAAGATATGCAATAGAAGAAATACCCGTAGAACATTTACAAAATAGCTTAAGTGAAATGCGAAATCGACTAGCATACTGCCAAGAAGTTGATGGAAGACAATTTGAACATTTGCTAAAAAAATAAATAGGGGTAATTTTTCTTTGCATAAAATGTGTTTATTTTTAAGTAGTTAACTTTAATATTTAATTATTTTTTTACTCGGAAACGACTTAAATTAGGTATAGCATACTCTACATGAAATTTGTTTAATATTTTATGTAGATTTTAAAAATGTAATAAAATTAATAGCATTGTATTTAAAAAATCAAAGTTTGCATTCTTTTTGGAAAAACGGTAAGTCTGGCAACAACGGAGACACGATTTTTAAATTCATAAATATCGATATACCCTTAGTCCAAAATTTCAAAAAAATCGCATCTCTCGTTGTTGAGATATTAAGCCGGGTCCAGACTTTTGGCTAACCGTGTATAT
>JAEQML010050692.1:0-47232 GCA_016904865.1 Pissodes strobi | reverse complement strand
AACCCAATAAGTAAGTTTGGAAAGTAAACTGCCTGCAGAAGCGATCCATGCAGTTTGGTTCCTTTCTGCAAAACGAACAACGAACACAGTTGTGAATAGAACGTGCTGTCACAACGACCGGTAGTTTTGTTTGTTGTCCTGCTAAAACGGTTATTATTCGATACCAATATGAATTATGCAAGCAGATCTGCGAGAATCCTTTCGTTGTTGAAAAAATATTCTAAAGAAGAGGAAAGCCCAAGCCGTACTAAGGTAAATATAATTATTTATATATTTTTTACGATATGTTTCTATTTTTATTCTGAAAATTTAATTCTCTAGGAGTAAAATAAAGATAAAATATGGTATAAAAGTTGTAAATTGTGAAAAAAAAACGCTTCTAAAAATAATAGTGAATGATATATAATCGCAAACAGTCTTCCTTTTCTATCAAACTAGGGGATTTGGTTCCTTTCTGCAAAAATTAAATTTCCATTTAGTTTTATTCTAGTGCTTTGGATTTGAAATAAAAGATTATTACATTTTCGTTATTTTTTAGACCTCTGAACAAGTGAACACGGTTAATGATAAGCCCACCTGCAGTACAGTAGTCGAGAATGACGAAAGGTCCCACTGTAGTTTGATAACTTGCTTTTATTTATTTATTAAACGTCATAAGGTATTATACCAAATTTTTTTTTAGACTAATGGTTCAGAAGGAGTGCTGAGTAATAATGGGCATGACTCTGATAAGGATCCTGAGCTTGTTACAAAGGCGAAGGAGAAAGAAGAGACGAAATGCCCCACTGTAGTTTGGTAACTTGCCGTTATTGACTGTCCAATATAAAAGTGTTAAAACCATTATTTAATTATTTAGCACAAGTGGCTTAGAAGAAATACTGTGTAACGATGAATATGTTTCTGGTAAGGATCCTGAGTTTAGTCCAACTGAAGCCGAAGTAGAAAGCAGCTATTCTTCATCGGAGCAAGTAGGTAGTAAACCGAACGTGAATGATAATACCGACAGCCAAGAAGCCTCAAGTGTAAGGCCAAAAAGGGGACGACAAAGGAAATCGATGAATCTGACAAGAGCAGAAAAAAAGCCAAGAATGAAAATAAAAGTCATTATGATTATAAGCGAAGAATAATAGGGGAGAAGAAATTGGATGAAACCTTTGACCGCTCTTCTTCCAAAAAATGCTCTACAAGATTGAGTTTAGCGCAAAGACAACAATGCTTTAGAAAGTTTTGGGAGCTGGGTAGTTACGACGCCCAAACAACCTATTTAGGCGCCCTAGTGGAGGAATATGACAAAAAAAGGACTTACGGATTGGGAAAAGATCAAAAAAGTTTTCAAGAAGTTACCAACTAGATGGGACCTTAGTATGTCGTGAAACTTTTATAAAAACCCTGTGTATTTCGACAAAACGAATTAATTCAGCACTTATGAAACTAAGATTAAAAAGTATAACAGATAAGTGAGGACGCGCACAAGGAGGCAAAAATAAGATAGATCAAAAAAGAGAGCAAGAAGTTATCAACCAAATTAACCAAATACCAAGATACAAAGGCCATTACCGTAGATATGAATGTTCCGATGCTGAGTTTTTACCTCCAGAAATGACTTTGTCTATAATGTACAGAAAATATAACGAAGAAACAGAAAATCCAGTTAGTTTTCAAACCTACAGACGTATATTCTTAAGCAAATTTAATTTGAAATTCAAAAAATTAAAAAAGGATACCTGCCAATGAAAAAGAGAAACTCAAAGAAGACCACGACAATCATATTAAAAATTGGCAAGCTGCAAGGAACCAGATGAAAATAAAGACAATAACGAAAACATAGAATGTTTGACATTCGACCTCGAAAACACCCTGCCACTGTCACGGTTAGCCACAGGAATACTTTTTTACAAAAGACAAATTTGGCTGTACAATTTGGGCGTTCACTCCGGCTCAACCAACAAAGGTCATTTTTACGTCTGGACGGAGAACGAGGGAGGTTCGTGTTTAACAAAACATATAAAATCGTGTTTAACAAAACATATAAAATAAAACGTGTCTGACAACACAACCGGGTTAATTCTATGGCCCGATTCTTGTGACGGTCAAAACCGTAACATAAAGATGACAGTAATGCTTAAAGCTGTGCTGGAGTCACATATCTCTTTAAAAAGAGTTCGCATACGTTTTCTACTATAGTTTCCTACCAAATAACTCGGATTTTTCAGATGTGGAATGTGTACTTAAGCATCAGCAACGCCTCTACCTGCCAGATAATTATGTATGTAAAAATTATGGAAGACTGCAGAACAAAAAACAAATTTAGAATTCCACGAATGCTCTCTATAGAGTTTTACGGCACTGCTGAGCTAGAAAAACAAATAGTAAATAGAAAATTCGATGTTGGGAATAAGAAAGGAAGCTGGTTAAAAACACGCGAGATACTTCTTTATAAAGAAAAGCCATTTTCAATTTTTTTGAAAACAAATTTTGACGATGACAATAATTATGCAGAAATAGATATTAGAGAAAAACAATTGGGCCGCCCTGCAGTATTGAAATTTAAAGATTGGCCAAAACCAATGTGGCTCCATGAAAAAAAAATATCAAACCCAAAACTGGTAGACATAAGATCCGTGATGCACTTGATTCCGAACGACTGTAAGCAGTTTTATGAAAATATCACGGGCACGGATATGATGGATGATGTAGATGGGTTCAGTGGAGCACCTGATTTTGAAGTAGAACCATCAGTTGATCAAAGTTATATTGTGTTCAATTTTATTTTGCAAAAAGAAACCAACCCATTAAATCCTATAAAAATATTAAGAACAGTATATCTTTTTAAATTTTTAATATTAATATTGCATAAACATATTGAAAGCTTACTTATGTTATTAATTGAAATTGCCTTGAATATGAACTGATTTTTTTATTATTATCATAACTTTAACACTCAATTACTCATTTCCATTTGTTTGGGGATGGTCCCTTTCTGCAAAAAGCCGTCCAGATATAGGAACTCTGACGTCATTTGAATGGCTTAAGTTTTCTTCCAGTTTATAACATAATTCATTGAAGCTTCTTGTTGTAGACATTCGGAAATAGTTAAAAAATTTAACTCGGTGTTCCCTTAAATCGGAATATAGAATCACAAAAGCACTTTCAATAGTCTTTGACTATTTATGGGATCTACCCATAGTCGCTTTTTTTTTGGGTTTTTTTTTAATTGATAATAAATAAGCCGATATGGCAACAACTGTTGATGCTCCTTCTTCGGAGTCTCTTTTAATACTGGTTGGTAGTGATCAGTGTTGCCATTTGAAAAAATTGAATATCACCAGATGTCTATCTCAAAAATCACCAGAAATCACCAGTTTTTTTTAACATACAATTAAAATAAGATAATTGGATCTCTACTTTATAAAAAGCTGCAATATTTAACTCCCGCATTAAAAAAAATCTAAACCTAAATTAGAGAACTGCATAACACAATATAAATTGGTAAAATACAATAAATATTTGTATTTGTAGGTGAATTTTTTGTATTACCCGCCATCTACATAAAATTTTACGTGTATAAAATTTTCTTTTTAATTGATAAAGTCGATATTTCTGTTATTATTGCCAGTTTCAATTTGAGTTTGGGGTTCAGTTTTCACTTATCACTAGTCGTATTTAGGGAATTTAGACATGATGTAGAAATATGGTTTGTCTACCCAACACAAATTGAGTCTTCACGCATGCGTACATGCTATTTCATATATTTTTCAAAGTTCATTTTTCTTGATTTTGGGCATTGACTTGGATTAGTTTTGTTCAGTTGCGTCCTCGGAGCGAGCGAAGCGAGCGGAGGTACACGGGTGAAGTAAAATGTTAGGTAAGAACGACAAAACGGGCTGCTGCCAAATGCGCAAGTCTGATGGTCGAACATTTGCCGGTAGATGGACATGAGTGCCATGTGCCAATAACCACTACCAAAATTGAGACCACGATCCAAAGATGTTAAGGTTAGACTTTAGATTCATTTAGGTTTAAGTTATTCTTGTTCTAATGTTGATTTTGGATTTGGAGTACCTACTACTTACTACTGGAGAATAAGAATGATAATCCTATCACATTGGTAACATAAATCATTGTTTGAATAATATCTTTGATTCAAACAAACACCAGAGCTAACAAAAAATATATTTGTTTTCTTTAATTGTAAGGCGCAAAAGAAATCTTTGGAAAATCACCAGATTTTGGTCATAATACTAAAGTTTTCACCAAATCACCAAATGCATCGAATTTCACCAGATCTGGTGAAAAATCACCAGCTCTGGCAACACGGGTAGTGATTGATCAGCGTTCTTGTGAAACAAAATTCCGACGCGGACGATCCGCACGCGTCCATCTGAAACGGCACTAATGGCAAGTCCTCATGTGCGGAATTGGCGGAAATGCGTAACTCAATAATTGTTAGCGGAACGTCCCGATGGTGCAAATTTTACGGACGGAATGAACGGAAGGCTTACGTAACCCTACTTATTTCATGTTTATTTTTATAAACCACAGATTGGTAATTTCAGTTTATTTCTATATATTTTATTGGTTTAGTGGAAGAATGGACAGCGAATCAGTTTTATTACTCATAGGCGCACTTGTAGTGAAACACAAAAGATCTGCTAAAAGGGTTCAAGATGTTTCTCGGAAGAAAATATTGGCGCTCTACAAATTGTTTATGAGACTAGAATAAACGGAACAGGTGGACAGACAGTTTTGGGTCAGAAATATATTTACAGAAGAAGAAAGGCACTTGCAAGGTGCTACTAATAATCTCATAAGACATATGAATGAGAATGATCCGGAAAAATTCTTTTCATAATACCTCTCTGAAAACTATAATTTTCGACGTCTCTGTAGAGCAAAGAAAGTAAGTTTTTTCGGTCCGGGCACGCTCCCTGATTTTAAGTTATTTAGTCACAGAATAAGCATAAAGTAGAATAAATTGGGTTAAAATTATACAGCAATGTAGTCTACAAGATTAATCTATTTCTAACATTAATTGTCACAAATACTTCAAAATTAGCTGCCCATTCAATTACAACAAAGCATACAAACACATTTCCATAGCAACGCTTGATGAAAATTAGACAAATACCTGTCTTGCTTGTCTTGCAAGTTTGACGTTTGCTTTCATTTGAATGCAAAATGTATTATGACATGATTTTGGATACGTAAAATTATAATAATTTTATGTTTATGTCTTGATTTCAGAGAGGTATTATGAAAAATATCGTTCATTACACGTCCAGAAACAGCTTTTCCTGTGCTTGCACGACTTCCGGTGTTCGGCTACGCCTCACACCAGAAACTGTCGTGCGCGCACCGGAAAAGCCTAGTTTCTGGACTGGTAATGAAATATACTATTAACTATTTCCGAATGACTCGTGAAATGTTTAATAAATTATTATTAATTGTGGGACCGAGAATAAGAAAACAGAACTTTATTAGAGAATCTATACATCCAGAGGTTCGCCTTCAACTTACTTTACGTTATCTGGCTTCTGGAGCAGTATGGCATATATGCAGTATATCTTTCGCGTTGGAAAAACAACAGTACCAAATATTATATCAGAAACATGTCAAGCTATCTGGGACGCTTTAAAAGAAATGGTCCTTGTCAAGCCTTCTGAAGAAAGCTGGGAAAAAATTGCTATGGAATTTGAAGAAAAGTGGAATTTTAGAAACTGTATTGGAGCACTTGATGGGAAGCATGTTGTTATTCAGGTAAAAAAAGACATATTTAGAGCAGAATATGTAAGACTGATGTGTGGCTTACTCTTTTCTAGGCTTTACCAAATACTGGCTCCATGTACTATAATTATAAGGGCACACATTCCATTAACGTAATGGCAATTGCAGATGCAAATTACCAGTTCATAATGGTGGATATTGGAGGAGAGGGCAGACATAGTGACAGTGGAATATTTAAAGCTAGTCATATGGGCCATGGTTTTGAGCATCAGTTACATAATTTACCACCACCAAAGAATGGTGGAATGGACAATTCCCCTGAAACAACACAGGTCATGGAGACCGAGGATGCCAACACAGAAAATTCCATGGTGCAAAAAACAGGACAAGAAGTGACGAAAACAAGTGGGCAAAAAACTGGTGAAACCGGAGAGAGTTTTGCCAATGAATACGCTAAGGAACCTGATAACGTTCCTGTGCTCCTGGTACCAGAGGGAGACAATACCCTTTTTAAACGACCTTATAAGACTCTAAATTTCAAAAGTAATGTAAAAGCAGCGAAGCTTGATATGGGAGGTCCGCCCTCCATTCCTCTGAAAAATTCATTTGAGGCCCTCAGTGATATCGATGACGAGGCATTCAGCATAGTGTCAACTATTTATGGTCCGTCAGCGTCAATTCAACCTCTGGACACCGAAGAGGAGTGAGAAAGACCGAAGAGAAAGTAGTGAGAAAGACCCTGAAGAGTACTAAACCGAAAAAGAAGCCGCCGTCAAAACCTAAAGTGCCGCCGACAGCCAAACCGAGAAATTTAAAGCACTGAGAATTATAAAATACAATATAAAGTATACAAAAAACTCGACAGTAATTTATACAGAAACAGATAGGGATTGGCAAATAGTAAAGAAAAGCTTCGACGACAATGAGTTAGAATATCATTCATACTCTGACAGGCAAAATAAGACGAGAGCATACGTCTTGAGAGGACTTGATGAAGACATTTCAATTAGCGACATTAAAAATGAGATGTCAGATGTTTTCAATATAGAAATAAAGTCTATATTTCTCATGAAAAAGACACGAGTCCCGCTTTACTTGGTTGTTGTACCATCCACTATGAAACGCTGAAACGTTTGCAAAAGGAAGTTAGAGTTCATGAACATTAAAATTTCGTGGGAATACAGAAAAAGCGATAGAATAGTCATGCAATGTAAGCGGTGTCAGGCACACGGACACTCGGCTACTTATTGCAGAAAAAGCATTAAATGTAGTTGGTGCGCTGCCCCCCACGAAATAACATCATGCGACCCGGAAGCACCGTCAAAATGTGCAAACTGTGGAGGTGATCACAGGGCAATTAGCCAAGATTGCCCTGTATATCTATACAAAGTGAATCAAATACAGAACAACAATGCAAATGAAACAAAGCAAACGAAGACACGCTACATGAATGCTCCCTTGCCTGCCAAGCCGGCCTGGCAGAGGCACGATGGCGAAGAAGGAGGCCGGGGTAAAAATGGAAATGTACGGGGCAGACCGAGCCAGCCCCACCCCCCTCCCCCCCAAACAGGAATAGCAACCGCTATGAAAAGGAGTTCCCCAATACTCTCAGGCCGAGAGCCACACAGCCGCACCCGCACACGTTTCAAAAATGTAAGTAACCGGCAAGATGATAATACTAATAATATCGCTTTCAGTGTTACCAGATTGGCTAACGTAGTAAATGAAATAAATTCGTTAATTAACCTAGAGGAGCTGTTTTTCGCCCTAGATGAATACGCTTCAATGCTTAGAGCGTGTAACGGCATTAAGCAGCAGCTTATGCAATGTTCCATTAGATTCTTTACAACGGAATAAACATATACGGAAATACAACGTATAAGTGTATTTCAGATACATATTTCAGAAGTACATATATAACTAACTGTGTATAATTATAAATATTAGAAATCCTAAATTGTAAATATGTAAATAAAACATTCATGCACATCTAATGAATTCCCGAGGGATGCAGCCATCCCCCAACCACCCTACACCCCTAACCAATATAATGTGAATATCAGGAGTGCAGAAATGCACACTGAATCATGAGCAATGCTCAATCTAAGTATATCCGGCGGACTTCGTCCACAAGTAGCCGTGGGCGGCGCCTGACCGATATAGTCAGTCACTACCTCCTGTACATAAAATACAATTCATACCTCCAGGGTGAATGAATGAATGAGCGAGTGAATGGCGTATGACTGTGAGCATAATACCAAAGAAACGTTAAGTGGTTTTTTGCCTAACTTTTCTCCACAATACTATAATGCAACAACTTTACCGAAAATCTGATTCCATCTACTAGCTTACGCGTAACACTGATAGCGTTATTGAAGGGATATTTCCCAAAGAATATTAGTTATCTTGCAGGTTACCAAACATAGTCTTTAGGGTCGGAACATCGACCAACCCTTGGACGAGGGTTAGTTTATATGCAGGGCTGTAGCTTAAGTAACTATGAAGTAGGACGTTTAATAATGTACAAAATGAAATAAATGTTTAATCGAATCGAATCCTAAATTACCATACTTATTGGCTATTTCGGCCCATAATAGGTTTTTTTTTGGCATTTGTCCGTTCTGTAACAGGTATCGATATATTGTAGAGGGCTGGCATATCCTGAACATCTTTAATAAATGTCTCCTCCCATGCTGAGTAGGTACCATCATTACTAGTATCTAGGTGGCTTTTGTTGGACACAACTGTATTAGACCCTTTTAATACTGAACTTCAAAAAGAACACCTGGTTACGTATTTTTGTCGGTACATAATATCAAGAGATGACTTACTTGCTGACTACCTATTAATGTTTTATATAGTTTCTGTCAAGACAGTTATTTACTTACCCATGGTTAAAACGCCCTCATCATCACTCACCAGGTCATGTAGATCGGCGTCAAAGGATGAAAAACATTCATGATCTAAATCATTCTGACGTTGACTGTTAATTAAAAAGCTACAATAGCCGCATTTGAAATTGTAAAAAT
This sequence comes from Pissodes strobi, assembly GCA_016904865.1. Taxonomy (NCBI): domain Eukaryota; kingdom Metazoa; phylum Arthropoda; class Insecta; order Coleoptera; family Curculionidae; genus Pissodes; species Pissodes strobi. The sequence continues at coordinate 38,479 of JAEQML010050692.1, read as the reverse complement.
AAATAAAGATTAAAAACATTTATATTAATAAGCCCCTCCAAATTTTTGGCTATTATCATTTATCTTCGTCTTGTCTTAACCTAAAAAATCGTTATAAAAACACAACACACAACAAAAACTATTGCGGCTTCCGCAAAAAAGTTCAACCACATTCAACTTTTCGCGGATAACTAGCGGAACTGTCAATAACTTTAGATGGCCGACAATCGGCCAATCACATGTCTAGAATTCTTCCGCTTTTCCGTGTTTTCCGCACATGAGGACTGACCATAAGTGTCTCTATGGTGCTTAAGTGCGGATCGGCACCCTCAGAACTAGATTCGAGTGTGCCGCGTGGATGCGGTTTATTAGTGCGTCTGCATGCGGTGACGACGTAAGATTATATGAGTTCTGCCGTATTGAACAAAATAATCATTCAGCAAGCACGTGTATTCGGCTTTCGACATATATTTTTCTATAAATTTAATAATTAAACTGTGTGTATGTTTGAGACTGGATATTGTTCATCTGTGTAAAAGCGGACTGAAAATGGTAATATATAATAATTATAGTCGAGGTGGGAAACAGCAAATATTACTTTACGTAAATTGACGTACAACTAAGGTTTTTTTACTGATTTTGATTGCTGAGGGGTCCATTTTACGAATCCGATTGATTGACGACACCCTTGCCTTGGGATAACTCCAGATATTGACTGTGACGGCCATTTAAAAAAAAATAAGAAGCTAGAGAGAAAATATTGAAACTAAATATAGCTGAACAGAAAAAATCAGGGAAATCCGAGAAACGAGGATTTTTCTGGTAGGAAAACCCCGGGAAATAAAACTGAAATTTCATAAAATCTCCGAGATTTTTTAATATTGTTCTGATCTGATAGTAGTCGCTTTTAAGTACTTGCTGTACTAAATCTGGATATTTTGTGTGATATAAATTGAGTAGGTACCTACCTACCTATGTCAAATATTTTGGGAAAGTCTTATCGAGTCTGAAATGTTGCGTGAAATCTATGAAATCTGGTGTACGATATATTTATAACATACGAAAATCTATTCAACTTTTTTGTGACTTTGTCTGTTGACTTTTTTTGGAAAAAATAACGGTTTTATTTTTGTGTTCTTTAACAATCCAAAATAAATGACGATAAAGAACGACAAATAAGTGCGCTAAAATTGTATTTTTTGTTGCTTCTTTAACGTGGCTTTATTTTAAAACTAAATATCAAAATGATTTTGGTTATTTACAAGAAAAAGTGATTTCAATATATCGGTCGATTTGGTGACTCTTAGAGGATACTAAAACGTTACCACGAATTTGCATCAAGAACGATTAGTTTTTAGAAAACTAACCAATTGAAAATTACGGAAAATGATTTATTTGAAATATAGCGACAGATATTAGTTTTGAAATTAATTTGCCCCAAAGAAAAAGCTACTTGTGGCCATAGATTTAGAAAATATATATACTCAAACACTGTTTTTCATGCAAACTTTACATTTTAGTTTGATGCACAACAATTAAGAATAAAACTGTTCTTTTTAATGTATTTGTTTTAAGGAAGAATACAATTATTTGTTAGAAGAATTTCTGAAAACTCGCAACGTTGAAGACAAGACCATACAGAGCTCTAGATGAAAATGTGGGTATATCTTAACAAAAGGGAACGAGTAGGTAGGTACAGGGTGATCCCCTATAATGTCGCCCCCCTATAACTTTTTTATTTTAAGTGTCCCAAAAAAAATTAAACTATGGTTATGGAGGTACTAAAAAATACTTTTTTTCTGCGTATAAAAAATATTGGAAAAATGATCAGTATACAGGGAAAACCAAAAAGTTATTTTTTTTTCAATGGAACACCCTATATATGAATTTATTTTTCGATTCCCTGTAAAATTCTAATCATATTTTATGTATGATGTTATACCTCTAAAGTTAGTAGTTTCACAGCTATAAACAGTTGAAAATCGGTACTTTGGCTACTTTTCACCTTGGTAGCAAGAAGATCATCAGAGATGGAGTAAAATAAATTTCACATTCCTATCTTAACTTTTCAAGAGCTATCTGATGGTACTAACTGGCAGGCGGTATCATGGGTACCAAATATGGTACCTCTGTAAGTACCATAAGTTAGCACCATCAGATAGCTCTTGGAAAGTTAAGATCGGAATGTGAAATGCATTTTACTCTATCTCTAATGATATCCTTGCTACCAAGGTGAAAAGTAGCCAAAGTACCGATTTTCAACTGTTCTGAAACTACTAACTCTAGAGGTATAACATCATACATAAAATCTGCTTAGAATTTTACGAGGAATCGAAAAATAAATTCATTTATACGGTGTTCCATTGAAAAAAAATTAACTTTTTGTTTTTCCCTGTATACTGATCATTTTTCCAATATTTTTTATACGCAGAAAAATAGTATATTATTTTATATGGAGGAAAAGTAATACTTTTCATGGCGCGCTCGTGTTTAACAGCCGAACGGAGTGAGGCTGGTAATAGAGAGCAAGCCATGAAAAGTAACTTTTCCTCCAAATAAAATATGCTGTTTTTTCTTCAAATGTCGACAAATTAATGCAAAAACGTCTCTTTTTAATAGTAATAATAATTATTATTAAAGATAAGTGGGTTCGCAAGGCGGCTTAGACCGGTGCGATGTCGGTGAATAGGCTCAGGTTGTTGCTATAGTATTATAGTTATGTAACATAAAGCTGTCAGTGGACACTGTCAACAATAATTATATTTTTAAAATTGCGTTTTCGATTGCATTTTAATTCCGTATTGATAAGCAGTTATTGAGTAAGTTCGATTAAATAATAACCAATTTGTTCCTAAATTAGTGATTTTTAGAAATGCAGTCATAAATTGAGTGATAAATACAAATTTCAGTCTAATGACTCTTGAGTTGTTGACGCTTATTTTGATGTTTGCTTGTATTGTATCTATGTTGCTAAGACAACACTTTTACCTCCGCCGGCGGAAAAGTGAAAAGTAAAGCTCCGGCGGAGGAAAAACGAAACTTCACGGCCGCCTACACAGTCGAGTAATGACGGATTTACTGACGTTTGAAGAAAATAGTATATTATTTTATATGGAGGAAAAGTGATACTTTTCATGGCGCGCTCGTGTTTAACAGCCGAACGGAGTGAGGCTGGTAATAGATGCAAAAACATCAAACAATTTTTGTTGAGTGGTTCTACTCGATAGTATTTGTACTCTACCTCTACAGCTTTTTTAACCCTATGCCACAGTTTTTAGATTTTTCTTTGTACATACTGTGCATTAAAACTGACGCCGCCGTCCTTCCAGGCATTCGTACGCGATACATTTGTCCCCCCACTCCTATATCGAACAGATCCTATTTCGGTCACTCGACTCTAGCGAGCAGCGGTTAAAAACCATATTGGATGGGACATGGTTTGTTTACAATTTTAGAACATTTAATATTTCACTCACGCGTGGCCCTCCGCTCGCTACGGGGGCTCAAGAAAAAGAAACTAACCAAAGATAACCCAAGGCGTACCCAAAATTAATTAAAAAAAAACTTTTTACACTGCCGGGAATCGAGCCCGTAGCGTCTCATCGGAAACGCAGCATCGAACCACTGCACCACTAGGGCCGTTGCAGGACACTCGCTGGACCGTCAAGACATTCAAACAAACCTTCCAAATAGTAAACAATTCAAGCCCCGCCCACCCAACTGTCATTATGGTTTATAACCGCGGCTCGCTAGAGGCGAATTTTCGGTCGGCATTAGTTGCAGTATGGCGTTTCCGTTTAGTTAGAGTGTGCAATTTTTGCGACTGATTTAACGCGGCGCGCCTGATCAAGTAAGTATAACAATATGTTTATGGAGTTTTTTTTTACGAATTGAACATGTGTTGATACACATTTATTGTGTTTGATTCTTTATATTTACGTATTGTATATGTATGCGTTTATATATGTATGTCGTTTTAGCTAAACATCTTTTATAGATTTTTAAATTTTTTGTTACAGGTCGGAAAAAAAAATTGAGTACGGACGAATTAGAAAAATCGTTGCACCAGGTGATGAGTGAATTAGAAGAGGAAAGATCTACAATAGAACATCAACGTGAAGAATATTGTAACGTAATTGATGATGATTTTGACAGCGATTCAGACCAGGAGCCAGATATTATTGAAAGGAACGATTATAGCAGTGATTCTGAACAATCAGCAGATGAAGGAGAAGCAGAATTTGAGCCACGCGAACAAGACGAAGATTATCAGTTTTTTATTGGAAAAGACAATGATACTCTTTGGATTAGCCTAGTTCTTAAGGTAATATGCAAGCCAAAAACATTATAAAAATTTTACCCGGTCCAAAAGGGAATGCTAAACAAGCGAATCCGAAATTGATGCATTTAGTTTGTACATTACTGATGAAATGATTGATGATATCGTGGCATATACCAATATCTATATTGAAAACAAGAAATCGTCTATAATATATTCGAGAGAAAGAGACTGCAAAAACACCACCCAATCTGAAATCAAAGCACTCCTAGGTGCATTAATATTTTTAATCGGCATCAAAAAGGTAGTCATACAAATAATTGTTTGGAGCTCTGGGATTCAGATGGAACGGGACTAATTCTTTTACGTGCACTCTTCAGTTACAAACGTTTCCTTTTCTTGCTTCGCTCTCTGAGATTTTTTAAATATATTTACTCGAGATGGAAGGAAGTTACAGGATAAACTTGCTCCGATACGTGACTTTCATCAAAAATTTGTTACCAATTGCTTTGCTTATTATAATCTAAGTGAATTTGGTACCATCGATGAAATGCTTCCTCCTTTTCGAGGTCAATGCTCATTTGTCCAGTACATTCCTAATAAGCTGGCAAAATATGAAATAAAAATGTATGGACTCTGTGACGCAAAAACATAATATACACTTAATTTCGAAATTTGCAATTCCAGACGAATTTTTGCCCAACAAAACTAGATCTGTCAACTCTCATATTTTTGGATTCCATGAAGATTTCTGTCTTACTTCTTCCGTTCCAAAGAAAAACAAAGCAGTTATATTTCTCTCAACAATGCACAATACCTCAGATGTGGCGAAGATTCAAAGAAGTCGTTTGGTGAATTTGGACTACAATTCCACAAAAGGGGGTGTTGATACAGTGGGCCAGTGTGCTTCATACAGTGTATCCAGAATTACGAGAAGATGGCCTCTCGTTATATTCTTTAGACATCTCGAGGTAACTGGAATAAATGCTCGTGTCATATTTAAATTTAACAATTTGGACAACAAAGATAAAAGACGTGTGTTTTTGAAAAAAGTGTCCCTTGAACTAATGAAAGATCACTTGAAAGAGAGGATACAATCGCTGCCTAAGGACTTTTATTTCTTTTTATACAAATATAGAAATGAAAGGTCTGAAAGAGGTGAAGAAGTGAAGGAAGGCATTTGTTTCATTTGTGGCACTCACAAAAACAATAGAACCAAACCAAAGTGTAATAAGTGTGAAAGAAATATTTGTAAAAACATAGTTCCATATTACATGCGCAAAATGTAGAGGAAATGGAAGTAGAATAAAATGCTAATCTGAATATTTGTGCAATAAAACGTTGTTTTATTTTTGTTTAAGCATAAGATTTTTTTATATATATTTTTTATTTTGTTAAAATTGTTATTGTAAGAAGATTTTTTATTTTGTTAGCATTTTTTAAGTATTACTTGTAGAATTACATTTATTTTTGGCTACTTGTTATAGTCTCACTTATTAAATACATTTCAAAGTATTAAATGACGTTTTTTTTTAAGAAAAAATACATTTGTGGTGCAATAGCTGCGGCGCGCCTGTTCATGAGATTTTAAAAGGCGCGCCCGCCGGAGGGTTAAGGCTCAAATTATAGCGCATTAGCTCCATTAAGGTTAGAAACACGCCCTTAATAATTTCTTTAGCATCTGGTGATAGATGCATTTTTCAATTTGTTTCACTTTGACAAATCTCACTAGAGCTCCACACGCCACATTTTTAAATAATTATTATATACGGTAGCAAAGTAAATACGAAATAACCACACTATAACTAAAGACACAATTTAAACTGGCTTCTCGGCCTTTTGGCTAAGACCAAAGTGTAGTTAAGATCAAGTTCAAAGATCGAAGTGTAGTCCAGTCAATTAAAAATAGTCATTGTCGCGTTGCGGAGTTTCCGAGTGAATCTGTGCCGCGTCCGAAGTGTTTCGCGCGTATGTGACCGTGACCGCGTGTGCGCCGAGTTCCATCTTTCGGATTGTTGTGCGCGCACAGTTCTCGTGGATAGTGCTACAAAATGGCCGATCTAGAACAATACTTTCTTCCTTATCCTCTCCAGGCCGTGTTCAACTGTCCGTTTTGCGAAGTTGTCCCGCCGAGAGTGTACCGGAACCATAATGATCTCAACAAGCACACCAAGACATACCATCAAAAGCGATTAGCTTTTGCATGTGCACTTTGTGGAGCGGAAATTTGTACTATAAAGCAAGTGAAAGCTCACCAAACGACTGAGCATGAGGGTGTTGTGCCGCCCCCGCGTCGTGACCGGCTGTTGAGACGTTGTAATCAGCCTGCCCAGCAGAACGTCAATGCTGTGGTTGATGCTGATCCACCACCCCCTGTGCGTCCAGATCTGCCTGCTGCGGGGGTGGATGTGATTCCGCCCCCAGTACCGGACCCTGCTGATCGGGCGACCCGGTCGCCGCTAGCGGCACCTGAGCCCCTGCTTCCTGAACCACGACTGGGCGACCCACCCCCTTCACCGATGGCGCCGAGGCCGACCAACCAGCCGCCTCGCCGTGTGGGTGTCTGCCGACCAGCTGAGATGGATCCGTTGGATAGAGGGAGTTCAAGATTTCGATGATATGGAGACAGCATATAACCGTATTTTAGAGGAAATGAAGGACAAAATCAATCCTACAGAACTTCCTGCGGTGCGCCCAGGGAATCATCCAAGGCCTCCAATGTTCCAAACAGATACAATCCGCAAGACGCTGCCAGGATTCAGAAGCTGTACAGAGCCAATAAATACAAGGCTTACCTTAGTGTGGCTAGTCCAGGGGGTGAAACCTTCTGCGAAATCCAGGAGAACAGGTTGTATGAGTACTTCGCCCGCACCCACGGCTATCGTGCACCTGGTGGGCCCCCACACGATGTGCAGCTACCTCATGCCCCAAACGGCCACGTTCTGGTCGTCCCCTTTCAACCCCAGGAACTCCAGACTCGTCTTAGCCGCACATCCAACACTGCTCCTGGTAGGGACAGCATCAAGTACTACCAATTAAAGAAAATCGACCCTGGTTGTAGACTATTATGCGCACTTTTCAACAAGATCTTGGAAATGCGCAGAGTGCCCAGCGCGTGGAAGGAGGCTGTCATGGTTCTCGTCTTCAAGAAGGGTGATCGTGACGATCCGCGAAACTGGAGACCTATTTCGCTGTGAGTTGCCTATATAAGCTATTCACCTCCTGCCTGGCACATCGATTGTCATCTTGGTCCATGGAGCACGGCCTTGTTTCGCCTGTCCAAAAGGGATTTGGACAGTATGAGGGGTGCCTCGAGCATAACTTCGTCCTGCAGAGCCTCCTAGACGCCACCAGAAGAAAAAACAGGGCACTTGCCGTCGCGTGGTTGGATCTGGCCAATGCCTTCGGCTCTGTCCCTCACGGCCATATTTTTCAAACCTTGAGCCGTATGGGGGCTGATCCTGCGTTTGTCGACGTCTTCAGGGACATCTATGACGGATGCACAGCGACGGTGAGAACTGCGACGGGAGAAACGGAGAGCTTTGCCATACAGGCGGGGGTCAGACAGGGGTGCCCTCTCAGCCCCATCGTCTTCAATCTCGCCCTGGATCCTGTCATCAGGGCTGCCATCGGAACGGGCCGAGGGTGCAATGTGGAGGGACGGGTGGTGCCCTTGTTAGCCTTCGCGGACGACCTAGTACTGCTTGCAAACGAGCCACGTGATTTACAGCTGCTCGACTCGGTCGGCGATATCGCGGCGAGATCTGGCCTTACATTTAAACCACAAAAGTGTGCCTCCCTCCACCTCGACTGCCGACGCCGTCACCAGTGCCTGGGCACTGTCTTTAGTGTCCAGGGAAGACAATTTTACGCTCTGGCAGAGGGGGCTGCATATGACCACCTTGGCGTCCCCACTGGATACCACGCCAACCAGTCGCCGGAGGTGGCTGTCGCCCGGATGATGGCGGAGCTAGAGAGTGTCGACGGCTCCTTATTGGCCCCTTGGCAGAAGATCGACGCGGTCAGCACCTTCATTTTGCCTCAATTGAGCTTCCTGCTGCGTGGGAGCCACATACAGAAGAATGCGGTCAAGCCTCTGGATAACCTCATAAAGAAGGCCTGCAAGAACTGGTTGCATCTCCCCCAGCGTGCCAGCCCAGAATTAGTTTACCTGCATGGGAAAAAGGGCGGTGCAGGCCTTTTACCCTTGGCCGACTTGGCGGATATCAGCACTGTAGTCCAGGCGTTTAGGATGATTACGTGCCCCGAAAATCTGGCGCGTTCTGTGGCCGAGTCGCAGCTGTGCGAGGTTGCAAACCGTCGCATTGGCCGCCCCCCTAGTAAACAGGACCTGGCCCGTTATCTGTCTGGTGATATCTCTGAGGAATTTGGCCGAGATGGTGGGGATATCGCCTCGCTGTGGTCCAGACGCGCAATGCTACCAGACGGCTGCACAGAAGATTCCAGGTACAGTGGGTTGTGGAAGAGGGAGTATTGTGTGTGAGGGTGGGCTCGCCGACGCATGCCGAGATCATCACTCCTGCGGGACGCTCCAAACTGGAGGGGGCACTCAAGAACGGGCTTCGAAGCCTCTATGGCTCCCAGCTGATCAAAGAGGCAGACCAGGGAAAGGTGTTTAGAGTCAGCTCAACGAGCGCTGCCAGCAATCACTTTTTGAGAGACGGTTTTGCTACGCGCTTTTGTGACTGGCGCTTTATCCATCGCGCTAGACTGAATTGCGTCCACCTGAATGGTGCGCGGCGATGGGGCGATGGCGACAAGAGATGCCGCAGAAGTGGAGCGCAGGATGAAACCTTGCCCCACGTCTTAAACCACTGCAGAATGCACTCAGCGGCATGGCAGCGACGCCACAACGCTGTCCAAGACAGACTTGTCAAGGCGATACCCCCCCCCCGCGTCGGAGACGTGAGGGTTAACCGGACCGTCCCGGATACCACTAGCACCCTCAGACCTGACATCGTAATAAGAAATGGCAACAGCGTTGTGATGGTTGAGGTGTGCATTCCCTTTGAGAACGACCTGGAAGCATTCCAGCGTGCCAGGCAAATCAAAATAGAAAAATACTTACCTATAGCCGCTGAATTAGAGGCTCAAGGCATGCAGGTCGCCATACACGCATTTATTGTGGGGGCGCTGGGTTCATGGGACCAATGTAATGAGGCGGCACTAAGGGCCTGTGGTGTCTCCATGAGGTATGCGTCACAGATGAGAAGACTGATGTGTAGCGATGCTATTAAGTGGTCGAGAGACATTTATGTGGAGCACGTACCATGTTTCAGCTCCAGAGGCCGAGCTGTGATATTTTACCTACATTTGACTGTTTTTCGAATTGTTTATATTTCCGTTAGTCATTTTGTAATGTATGCGTATCATTTTAAAAACATGTTAACTTTTATCCTTAATGTACTGAACTATAAACTGTGATATTATACTCTTTTTACATGTAAAATTTTATCTCTCAAGTACCTGAAAGGATAACGAATGTGTAAATAATTTACTTGCATATTTAAAATTTATTTATTTAGAATTTCGTTTTTATAGTCGAACCGAAAATTTTGTTCTTATAGGAGCTAAAAAATTGTGTATCGTTCAGATTACTATATTTTATTTTAGATATTAAGCTTAAACTGTTTATTGGATTTTTGTAACTGAAAATTATTTTTTTAAATAAACGTCTCTCCTACAGCATTCAATTCACCAAAAACACTCCGACGGAAGCAGACGCTCTGACTTCGCTCAGAAAGATAGGATCTGAACCAATCCTAGATAATTCCTCTAAAGCCATATACTTCAAGTTTCTACACACTCTCCATTATTAAGCTTCAAGTACAGCTCCTCTAGGAGATAAGCAGAGCAGGGTAGCTTTTACCGATAAAAAAATATTTCATTCGACATTTAACGGGCACATTAGGGTCTGTCCTCCGCGTAACAGTAGATTTAAGGCTGATTTTCATACATAGGACTGTGCACCAACTGTGCGCCTACCATGCTACGGCCGTCGCGGGTATTCTACTTTTTCACAATAGGATTGAAGGTCGTAGCACAGTCCTATATGTGAAAATGTAAATAAGAGCTTCAGTGCGTTTTATATGGAACATACAATTTTTTGATTTACATATTACATTTACATATATTTACTAGCATATGAAAATCAGCCTTCAATGAACAATATATGAATCACTTAAATAGGTCTGGACGCTTCTCTGTAAATGTATGGACATGGACAATATAGAGACAATGTTGTGGCCAGCAAGGAGTCTCAATATTAATATTATAGAAAATGTATGAAGTCTTATGTAAAAAACATCGCCATAGAAAACCCCGTTAACGAGTAGACGCTGTATTAAGAAGTGCTGAGTACGTGAGAATCGCCCCGTGTACAGTGATTTGCTTCTTTTTGCCAATCTGCTGACTATACAAGTGACTTCGAGTAACCGGTGACGAGTTAACATCTTATCGCAATAAAATGCACACGCATATATAGTGATATCTTTTCGTATAGTCGTATGTTTAATGTAATGTAACCGTTAGTTAATTTAAGTTTGACTTTTAGTGGCTGTATCTACTCTTAATAAAATCACTTTTTTACGAGCCCGGTGTGATACGTTTATTGATCGAAATTATTTACATTTGGTGCCGAAACTCGGGAAAAGTGTTGTATCGTATTTTGATCGCCATAATAATCGTTTTTTGATCGCCCTAATAATTATCGATAACGCTATGGAGGGTAAAGCGAATATTACCATAAGAAAAAACCATCGATTGCAGCTTAAAAAGTTTTGTAATAACGTGAAAGATATGGTAGTGTCGCCGGACACGGAAATTAAAGACTTATCGGTAATTAGTGAACGGATTAAGTTGCTTAAAATATCCTTGAACGAACTGAACGAGAAAATAGTTCCATATTTGTCGGACGAAACTTTAGAAAGTAAATGTGAAAAAATCGCCGAATATGACTTTTGTGCCATGGAAGCTATTGGTTCTTGAAGTATGTTTGCAGGACGAGCAGTGTTGCCAGACCAACAGCAACAAATGGATCAAATGGGAAATGGTGGCGGAAAAGATTTGCTTAAATTTAATGGAGATCTTGAAGCCTGGCCGGCCTTCTGGGAACAATATCGTCAAGCTATACACAACAATTTTGATGTGGATGATAATGCAAAATGTTCGTATTTAAAGTCACAATTAATCGGCAAGGCTGCGACGTCTATCGCGGGTTTAACTTTTAGCCAGAATTTCTATAACGATGCAATAGAACTTTTAAAGGCCGAATACGGACAATCGGAACGAATAGTGGACGTTTACGTGCAAAAACTGTATGCTATACCACCGGTAAAATATGACAAAGATGTGAACGGACTACGTAGCTTGAACAATAATATTTCAACTATAACTTGATCTTTACAGACTTTAGGTGTTTCCATCGATCAATATGGACTAATGGTAAAATCGATGATTGTTAAAGTGTTGCCTCTTAACTTACGGGTTCAATTCAATAAGTATAAACGAAATATCTCGCAAAGTGATAACGAATCTTCCACGGGCTCTGATGTCGGTTCCATCATGGGCGATACAGACAGTTTGGACTATGCTAAACAAATCGCGGATTTCTTACGATTTATTAAAATTGAGGTCGATTTTTTAGAACAAGCGCAAGGCTCCGTTAAAGATAAAGAAAAACCACGTGATCGCTATTCAAAATATGAACGCACGCCGCAATATAATGAATTTACTGCGCAGGGTTTAATAACCTCTGCAAAAGATGGTTGTTTATTCTGTAAGAAGAAGCAAATCACTGTAAACAGTGCGATTCTCACGTACTCAGCACTTACTCGTTAACGGGGTTTCCTATAGCAATATTTTCTACACTTACGGTGCGTATGTATATCTTATATCTCGCGATAAAAGTGGAGATTTTACCTCACACTTAATGCGCGCAAGATCCCGTTTAGCGCATTTCAGTTCATAAAGTTTACCGCGGTTGGAGCTTTGTGGTGCGTTGCTACACGCTCAGCTAGCAAACATGGTTGTAAGTACCCTTGAAATGCATATAAGAGAAATCAAAATCTTCAATTCTACAATTGTGTTAGACTGGTTAAGCGCTGAGTCAAGTAAATCGAAAGTATTTGTTTCTAATAGGGTGGCCGAAATACAACGTCTCACTGAGAATATGATTTGGTATCACATAAATACGAAAAGTTTCCAGAGGTTGCGATTCTTAAAAAATCAGCCACTGTGGTGGGACGGGTCGTCATTTCTCACAAAGTATCGTCAAAAGTGACCTGATGGTCAAAATATCAAAATTATTGTACCAGAAGCAAGGAAAGAAATGTTAAATATTTCTTTTCCAGCTATAACACGACGGAGCTGAGTTTACCGTGGAAACGAAATATTTTAAAAATGCTCTTCATACGATAAACTAATTCGCATGCTTGGCTATGTGTACCGATTCTATAACAACGTGCGTCCTGAAAATTAAACCATTATTGAATCTATGTATATTAGGGTGGAGCGAATTTTTTTTTTATTCAAAACGCGTATATGCGAAAAAGTTGCCTTTCGTAATTGCAAGTTACCATGTAAAAGTTCACATTTCTGTGACTTCATCTTTGGCTGCCCAAATGGTCTTGAAAAATTACTTTTTATATCACGCGGATTCGTAACTACATAGTACATATTTTGTCTTGTAAGTACATTAAACGCAGTTATCCACAACGCTATCCGCTATCCGACTTCCGAAATGCTCGTTTTTAGTCGTATTATGTTTTAAGATGACCGAAGCGAGGTTAGTTCATCAAGTGTAATAATTTTAGTTGCTACTGTGGTTTCGTATAGGCAGGTCGCAATATCAAAACAATGCCTCGCACGCGCTATGATTTTTTTTGTCCTGTGTTTGGTGCATCAAAACCGTTTAGTGACAATGTGTTGCCTACTAACATGGATGTGATGAAATGCTATTTATCTATTCGACAAAAACTATTAGAAAGTAGTGGGCAAGAACCTAGTTTGAGTGATGTCTGTGTGCCGTTAATAAAAGACCTGAAATTTTTATGGAAAAAAAGTTCAATTTCTGTGGTATCGGATCAACAGATATGGCACCAAATAAGACAATACTACAACAAGTACCGCAATATCAAGAAGCCTCTTAAAGGGGATGGTAAGCTAAGTTAGAAATTTATCGAAAAAAAAAAAAAACTATTTGACATTTCTTTATGTAAATGTGAAGATTTAAAAAACGGGTCCCAATTATCCAGAGTAGGTTACATTGAGGATTATTCTCAAACAAAATTATAAGTATTATAGCAGATAGCTTCCCCTCAACTTCTCAAATGAGAATAAAGCTTCCAAGTTTAGCGCAAGCGTGTGATAGAACAGGTGCCTCCGATAGATCTGCGGCCGTTCTTGTAAATGCAGCTTTAAAAGATATGGGAGTTTTAACCAAAGAAGACCCCTCCAAAATTGTCGATCGAAGCAAAATAAGGAGAGAGAAAAAAAGGCGCGTAGTAATCTTAAAAGAAAAGATAAGGAAATGTTACCTCCACTCTATGGTATATATTTTGACGGACGGAAAGACCAAAAATTAGCACAAGTCAAAGAGAATTCTGTTTTTGCAAGAAAAACTATAACGGAAGAGCATATTGTACTAGTGTCGGAACCAGGATCCATATATTTAGGTCATGTTACTCCAAGTTCTGGTCAATCAACAAATATTAAAAGAAGTATTTTAGAATTCTTAGACCAAACATGGATCTTTCTGAACTGCAGGCTATTGGATGTGATGGTACGGTTGTGAATACAGGTGTCAAAAATGGAATACTGAGACAAATTGAAGTTTCTCTCGGACGATCTTTACAATGGTTTGTTTGCTTGTTACACGCAGACGAACTTCCGTTGCGTCAATATGGACGGAAAAACTACTGGACCGAAAGGATATTGTGGCGAAATAGGAAAACAACTGGAAAACTGTGAAAAAATGCCCGTTAAGAAGTTTGAAAAAATCGAAACTAGGTACTTTGCCTACAATTACTCTGGACGAACTTAATACAGATCAACAATACCTGTACGAAATCTGTATTGCAATTACTACAGGAAATATTTTCTCAAGTTTGTCACAAAGGGGACCAGGCAAATTACGTCATTCCAAGTGGCTTACCACGGCTAATCGGATTTTGAGATTATATGTTGCAACCGAAAATCCATCATCTAATCTTAAAACTTTAACAGAATATGTTATAAGAGTTTATGCTGTTTCATGGTTTGAAATTAAAACTAAACCTTCTTGTAGGCATGGTAGCAAGCATCTTTTTGGGATAATTCAAAAATCTAGATTCTTACGAGAAGGAATGAAAAGCATTATTGATCCCATAATTCAAAGGGACGGGTACTTTGCTCACCCGGAAAACATGTTGTTAGCTATTCTAGCTGATAGTCGAAAACCGGTAAGAGAATTAGGTCTTAGAAGACTACTAAAATGTAGACAACACAAAACATCAGAGTCAAAAGTACGTGAGTTTAGAGTACCTTTATTAAATTTCGATGCTGCAGATTACATTGATATGATTGATTGGCAGTCAGTTACAGTTACTGAGCCGCCCGTTACAGTATCGATTTCCGATAATTATTTAAAGGAAATGATCTTAGAAGTTCCAAGTGAAATTAATATTTTACAGTTTCCATGCCATTCATAAGCTGTGGAAGGCTGCGTTAAATTAGTAACCGAAGCATCAACTGCAGTCTGTGGCTTTGATGCACGTGATGGACATATAAGGTCTAAAATAGCTTCTAGAGCCGCATTGCCAATATTTGAAACAAAATGTCAATATTTAAAAGTTTTAAGCAAATAAAAATATTACGACCATCTACGGTAGAGGGTGGGCGGGTGGAACTCGATATGCAGCCACCTTCAAGTGGTGAGTTCTTATTTTAACAAACAAATTTAATAGCATTTTAAAAGATAATAAGCGAAGAGCTGCATACAATTTTGGCAAAATTTGCATATTATTTTTTTCATATATTCATAGCCCATTGGGCAGCCAAAGATAGAGTCACATCAAACCCAGATTTCGTAAAGTAATTAAGAGTTTGAAAAGGCAACTTCTCCACATATAGGCCATATCTGAAAAAAAAAATTCATTATTTTCGCTCCACCCTAATGTATATGTCTATCGTTCAGGCAGAACGCTTTTATTCGGATATTCCAGCTTTAAAAGCAAATAAGCCCTTAACCTTTAAACCCTACCCATACTTAATATAACGTTAACCCTATCCTGGGGTACTCGGGTACCCCAAATTAAAACCTCTTAAACAATTAAAACGAATTTTATTTAAACATTTCCTTATGAGCTACTTTCATTAACACACATTTTAAACTCTTATGTCAAATATTATTCTGGTTTTGCACAGTCAGGGCATACTTTAAGCTGATGATCTCCGCAGATGAATTTCTTGCATATGTTGCAGCGTGTTCGATTCTTACGGTCTCGAGATCGCGCGCAGAATGAACATCTCACAGAATTTTTGTTTTGTTCGACTGCTACTTCAACCACAATGATTTCTTCCAGTATTCCATTAATATTGTTTCTAAGATATTTCGGTAAAGTTGGCCAAGAAAGCCGTTCTCGCATATATGATTTCATAAGCGATAATGCTAATGATTTCAAGTAGGTCCGCCTATTTGGAATATTTTGTTTATCTTTAGCTTCCGAACCGTTCAAGAATATTAATATATTAACACCTACGATATTCAAACGTCCATAAAATACACAAAGCGGCCAGCGGCACGTTCTTCTTGATACGGAGTACTGGTGGCATAATTTATCTAAACTATTGACGCATCCCTTAGTGCCATTGTAGAACTGTATTATGGTAGGCAGTGAAACAGATTTATATTTATCTCCTTCGTCATGCATACTATACATTATAACGGTTTTTCTCTTTTTAGACTTGGGGGACAGTAAGAAAAAAGTGTTAGATCTTCGGAAAAACCATAGCACTATTCCCTGGCAAAAGAAGACCGATTTTTTTTCCGCACTTCAGATACAGTCACCATCCGAAAAATCTATTACTTCATCCTCTGCACTATCCTCCTTGAAATTGTGAGTCATCGTCGTCATCCTCTTCTTCTAGGTACTTTTTCATAATATCTTCGAGCTCTTTCTCTTTTAGATGCTTTCGCTTACTAGCTTGACCACTGGTACTAGGTCGAGATATTTGAGTGAAATCATCCATAATTTCATTCTGCAAAGGAGATTAAAACCTAAGTAATAAAAAGTAATAGAAAAACTCAGATCGGCAGAAGTGAAAACTTCAAAAATATTTATTAATAATTGTCAATAATTGCTTTCAATTAAATGTGGCCATTGACACGATGCACGCCGGCACCCTGTACAATACGTAATATCTATAATCTGTCTTCTCAAAATATATATGACAATCCTACATTATACCTAACTCCAATGATATCTCTCACTATTCCCACACATTTCTCAAATCTCTATTTTTAATACACACTGTAGATATAAACATCTCCGTTATAATATCCTGTATATCAATGACTGCTAAAACTCGTAATAGCATTGTCATCAAGGTATATATTTGCAATTTTATTTGCTCTAGCATGCCGAACTGGTCACAAAATTGACTACAAAAGCATTTTTAAACGCTTGCAAACTATTCGTCTCTCGACGTGGCTTATCTAGCCATAGTTTTAGTGATAACGCGACTAATTTTGTAGGGTCAAACAATGAACTATTGAAACTATGCCAAGTTGTGCGAGACTCCGTCAGCGATAAATATTAAAAGTATTTTTCAGAAATCCAGATTACGTGGCATTTTATACCTGCTAGGTCTCCCCCACCATGGTGGTATTTGGGAGTCTGCTGTATGCTCGTTCAAATGCCATTTAAAACTCGTTCTCGGTGATAGTCATTTAAATTTGACATGACTATACTGTACTCACACAAATAGAGCCTATCCTAAACTCACGGCCCATTTTACCACTAACAATCGAACCATCTGACATGGAAGCTCTTTCTTACTCCTGGGCATTTCCAAATCGGACAGAGTTTAATCGCAGCACCACGGTCGGACGTAACCAATATTCCGACGAATAGATTAAAGCTCTTCAAACAACTGCAACAAATTGTAAAACCGGTTTGAGCTATATGAAGCAAGTACTATTTGAATTCCCTACAACAACGTTCCAAATGGAGGATTCAACAAGAAAATATCAAGGTTGACGCACTCGTCTTGTTGAAGGAAGTCAATGAACCACCTATGCATTGGCCGTTAGGACGTATAATATCCGTGCATCCTGGAAAGGACTGTTACATGTCAATTTAGCATGAAAACATGTAACAGATAGAGGTCAAATAAAGTCAGTGATTCCACCCTTAATCCCGCGTCTATTATGCTAGCCTGTCTAGCTGACTATAAATTTGATTTTCTCGGCTTGATATCACTGGCTTGGTACATAATGAATCACTAAATCGTACCGTATTCTGCATCGCTATCAAGGAAACATTTAAGTATAGGCCGTATAGCAATACAGTTCAAAAGTTCACTTAAATCTCTTACCTTGCAAATGATTTCCTTTTCGATGATAATATATATTAAAAACGGTTTCATGAATGTCAGAAACATTGGTTTTGGGATTTCTCGGTTATTATTCCTGGGATTGTTTCAATATTTTATAGGGAAAAGTTAAAATTCAATCAATGTTTACTTTTGATATAACCTTCAAACAATAATAATAAATCGTGTTTGAATAAAAAATAAGAATTGTTGGTTGCCTATGGGCGAATAGAATAAATGAAAGGGATATTCTTGGAACGTTGCCAGATGTTATATTCGCTGAGCATTCTTCATGCGATTTAGACGTGTTTGCGGTGCAAGCCAGCAAGAAAATACATAATTAATTGATATGTTACCCTTAGTTTTTTGTTAAACGACAGGTTTTTTGCTTTCACTTTAAAAAAATACGCAGTCAGGATGTGTTGGCAACGTCGCTCGAATTGCGACACAAGCGTTCCAGCAAGGACACTGGGTCTAGCTTAAGGTAGCTTTAGATCTGATTTATCGTAAATTTCTACTACGTTGAACAGATTTGATGTCAGGAGATTTAAATGGCCGCCGACGCCGTTTGGAATGATTTGGTTGTTGGTTGTTTGGCCATTGTCAGTGATGGATTTCTTTGTTCGGCCAGCAGTACGTAATTTCATACAGCCTTAGGTACGTTTCATTGCATATTGCAGATGTTAGCAAATTTGGTGACAACCGGCTGGTGATATTTTGCGTAGGTCGCAGGACGGTGTAAAGCGGGCCTGTGGGTCGATTTTTTTTCTAGCTTTTTAACATTGAATTTCACGAGCTAGGTGGCCGATTTTGACCTGAGGTCGTTCTCCTTCTTCGGAAAACCCTCTAAGGAGATAGTGCGTATGCCTGATAAAAAGTTTAAGAATTTTTAATTCACCCTGAGGGGGATTATACTTATTTCGGGTAAAAAGTGGCATAGTTACTAGGTTGCTGTAGTAAATTCCTTGACTGTGGACTGGATGGATTTTGCCTAAGGTCAAGATTTCTATTGGTAGGTTGCCACGTGCAGTGGATTCTGGAACAAAGTTCGCCGTTTTCTTCCTCGAGGAATGCCTGTAGGAGAGAGAGCGTTGCTCCCATTTCGTCATTACCATCGAAAAAGCCTACGTAGTTAGGTAAATAAATATACATATCTTATATTTTGTACATACTCATTTATTTTCTGTACAGGGGAATTTATTCTATCAGGGCGTAAGTTACTGTATCATAGTTTTCTAACGGGCCTCAGAGGGGATTGAAATACTGCACAATACTGCTATATAGAGTGCTACTTTTGAAAACGTATTGATTCCAGCATTTATATCATGCAATATCGTCAAACAAAAGATAACTTGGGCCTAGAACAGGCATAGCATGATATATTTATACTCATTATGTTTACAAGAAGTAATATACTGGGGAAATCAAGCGTATTGAATAATAGTTTCTGATACCGTCCTCGATAAGAAATTGCAGTCGAGCACTCATAGCTGATTCTTTGTTTTTATGGGCACCCGTATTGTATAATAGGGTAAAATGTTGTATAAAGTTGTATATAATCTTTGATAAATTTCTTTTCTACTTTGAATTTTGCTTATAAGAACTTGTAAACTCGTACATAAGCTAGTAAATTTAGATTTAATATTAACGACATAAATGGACAAGCTTTGTTCTTGCCTGGGGTCTGAACTCTTATAAGAGCAAACAGTGGTTATATTATTGGTCAGTTTTCTTAATATTTTATGTCTTTCACCTATAGGGTAATATGATATTGGTTTTATTATGAGTTTCGCATTTTGGCAAGACGAGTCTCATTATTATTTTTTAATACTCTCATTATTTTTAAATACTTTTTGAGTGGAGAGTATTCTGAACGAGGAGCTACCTGGAATTGTGCAGCATTTTCAAATTTAGGCATAAACAAATGCTACTGCTTTGCTTGATTTATATTTATTTTTATTTACAAACACAATTTAGTTTGGGTTATTCCAATATAGAATATATGTATAGTGTACATTACCTTGTTTTGTCTCGAAAGTTATTGAATTTACTTTTTATATTTACATTTATAATGTACTACACATGCATGAGATGACCATAACAACAAGGCTGATTTTTATCCCTTGCAGATTCGAAGGTACTTGACTAGGCCTCGGAAACTTCTTTCATAGGTTCTGATTGTGCACTCCAATTTGCCAGGCTATTGTCTTTGGATTTAAATACTCGAGCTCTCTTTTATTTAATCGGGAAAATGCTAACAAGCTTGTCTTTGATCTAAAAGTTACTAAAAACTTAACAATTTGTTCGATACAAATGTAACCTAGAGTATGTATTATTTTAGATCAATTTCTAGCAGTACATACCTCAAACTATTTGGAGATCATAAAAGTCGTCTAATGTAGTTTATAATTCGTTTATCTAATTGTGTTTAGGTATATTGTTTCCTTTGGTTTTATTCATCTTTTGAAGAGATTTTGTGTTTTCATTTCTTGTGTCAAAATGTCATTCACCTATCGGTTTATCAGTAAGACACAGGCACACCATATGTTTTTGACAGTTAAAATTAGACATGTTCAAGAATCGACATTCCCAAGTAAATGTTACTCTTTGAGGCGTATTTACTTGATGCTTGGCGAATATGGTCTAGGGCAGCATTCGATTGACCAATCAAGTTAGGTTGGCAGCAATGTTTCAGGGTCAAAGTGTTGAAATTGGTTCCAGGTTCTTTCTTTTTGAGCGGTGCCGTCTAGATGACGAGTCGATATCCCGTTGTGGCTTCTTCGAGACCGAGGTGTAAATCCTCATGGACTGGTTTAAATAATTGGGGTCATTATTTTATGATATTTTTGCTACGTTTAAGTTTTTTGACTCGAACCAGGGCCATGGAGGTTATCTATAAAAATTATTGTTGAGTTATTGGAATTTGACCTCCACGTGGTAAGTCACAAAATTTTTCATGCAGTCTTTCAGTGGAATTAATTGTATTTTCCAATCTTTCTAGAAGAATTTATGTATTGCTGTTACTCTAATGTTGCTGATAATTGGAATGGTCGATTATTGGTTTTGGAGAAGTCTCTAGAATGGACACTGTTCGTTTTGTTCGATTGGCTATTACCAGGCCTTAGGCCCTATAGATAGTTCTATAGGTAAGATGAAAAACTAGTTAGGTTATGAGTAATCATTTCAATGTTAGATATTTACTTTTTGCTAAGACAAACAATTGTTTTTAGGGTCCTCTCCACGGGTACCGCTCTGGCACACGTATATCGTTTTGCCTAATGATTGCGATATCATTTCCAGCGTGTTTCTGGTTTACTTGCGTGTCTTGGGTTTATGAAACCACCATTCGCATGTTATGCCCTTGTTGTTATCATTGGCTGGATGTGGCGTACCAAGTTTGGAGAAGTCAGTGTCTGATTTGAAGTGCTTTGGAGTTGCATGGACCGCGTACATATACTTATACTGGTATTTGGTTGAAGAATATTTTAAGATTGAGAATACCTACTTCATAAGTTGTAAGTCATACCATTCACCATTTTATTTGTAAGGCTGTCTCGGCAAAATTAGATTATTTACAGATTGAGTGATTGTGCACATATTTTATTTTATATTATTGCGGCAGAATAAAATTCATGAATTTTAAACCCTGCGCTATTTACCATCATTTTAGTGACCTATTATTGGGTATGCGGAATATTTGCCTAACAGTTTTCGTCTGACACCATTGTTGATAATAGTCAATATTATGTAAACTTTTTTCTATTGTTTTATTGTTTATACATGTGATTGTAATTGTACTGTATCCAGTGATGTGAACTGGTAAATTACCGATAAATTACCAAAAATTTATTACCGTAATTTACTGATAATTTACATAGAAAATTACTGGTTCTCGTGCTAAATAATTAACGTTATTTACCGTAATTTACCGTTATTTACTGTATTTTGTGGTAATGTACAGGGTGATCCCCCATGTCGCCCCCCTTTAACTTTTTTATTTTAAGTGTCCCGAAAAAATTAAAAGTATAGTTATGTAGGTACTGGAAAAAAGCATATTTTGTGCTCTTGAGATAGTAGTTTCACAGCTATAAACAGTTGAAAATCGGTACTTTGGCTAATTGTCACGTTGGTAGCAAGATCATTAGAGATGGAGTAAAATGAATTTCACATTCCTATCTTCCTTTTCAGGAACTGAAAGGAACTGGCAGGCGGTACCATGGGTACCAAATCTGGTACCTCGGTAGGTACCATCAGTTAGCACCATCAGATAGCTCTTGGAAAGTTAAGATAGGAATGTGAAATTCCATTTTACTCCATTTTTAATGGCCTTCTTGCTACCAAGGTGAAAAGTAGCCAAAGTATCGATTCTCAACCGTCTATAGCTGTGAAACTACTGACTCTAGAGGTATAACATCATATATAAATTATGCTTAGAATTTTACGAGGAATCGAAAAATAAATTCATATACATGGTGATCCATTGAAAAAAATTAACTTTTTGCTTTTCCCTGTATACTAATCATTTTTCCAGTATTTTTTATACGCAGAAAAAAAAGTATTTTTCAGTACCTACATAACCATACTTTTAATTTTTTTGGCACACTAAAAATAAAAACGTTAAAAGGGGGCGACATTATAGGGCATCACCCTGTACCATGTTTGTCAGCAATATGAACAATATGCGTTCGGGGATTTACTGCCGGCTGCCGGTTATCACCCGAACCGGGGATTTACTGTCGGCTGTCATTCATTGCCATTCATTTTGTTCTGTGTTGCTTTCGTTTTAAAATTAAATAATATTTAAGGAAAAAAAAAAACAATGTTTTATTCACAAACAAATGAAACAACTTTTTGTCCTACACCGATACTCACACACAGCGTAATTTCATTCCCAAGTGGTAATTACATGAATATGACAAATTATTTTTTATACATGTACATGTACATGCTTCTTTGGAAAAATAGCAATTTTTATTTGTAAACTAGTTGGACGTTTTCAAAAGACAGTAATATACACAATTTACATTAATTTACGAATGGAAATCGCTATTAGTTTACTTGCAGTTTACGGTAAACTACGGTAATTTATTGTTATTTACCAAAAATATATTACGGTTAGTTACCACAGTAATTTACGACACAAATTTATTACCACGGTAATTAATTTTGGTAATTAACACTCGTAAATTACCAGCGTAAATAACCAAAAATATAAATTACGGTAATTTTACATCACTGACTGTATCATTATTGTTTTATATCAAGGTATCTCCTCATTAGTAGGGAAAGAATAAAGTATTTATTTTGGGGAAATATTATGCCTTATTGAAAAGCTCCTCCAAAAATTACTTTTCAGCATTTAACAACATTTTGGATTTTTCTTAGTTGAGTCAAAATTAACTAAGTGGTGCCCAATATTTTTACTAAAGTGTACCGAGGATCCACGAACCTAGCTCTCCACTACATTACTGGCTGCCTTTCGCATCTATAGGTAGGTTTTCTAAAAGGACTTAGGAAAAGTTGCCATAATTGCAGGAAGAGAATGCATACTTAGCGCTTGTTCTCTTTCAGGTTTTTTTTCGGGAGCCAGTTTTATTTTTTGGGAGCCAGTTTATGGGAGCTATTTTGGCTGGAGCTATTTTTGCTTGGAGTTGGATATATGGAGCCAGCTATTTTGTTTGGAGCGAGCTTTGCTTGAAGAGACTAAGTAGCTGACCAAGTATCTACCCGGCAGTACAGTTGGTTGCGTTTTGTTGGTACCGACTGTAGCCATAGAGGTATGGGCATTACCTCAAATGCCACTGAGAGTTTACGGGTCCCAAGGTGCATAGCAGTAGTCCACGTGAGGAGGCCGTAGGTGATATCGGCGAAGACCAGTAAAGATAAGTTTAGGTTTTTGATATTTTCAGTGTGTTATTGATATTTTCCAGCGTGTACTAGATTGCGTGTTTTTATTTCTTTCTGCGAGGTATTGATATAATTATTTTTGGAACTGTTTAGGTGTAAGCAAAGCTTACCAATGCGTATCTAAATAACTGCGATATTTATTAGTGTGCTTCTATTAATGTTGTTAATGCTCATAGTTTTTTTATATTACATTTCTTATTCTTACAATTTGATTTATATTGTCTTAAATGATCAACATTGTCGTACTAATTTATTGACTATCCAGATTTAATAATTTTACATAACGATATTTAATGATCTAAATCAGTAAGGTTTATTTATGTACAACTGCGAGTCGTCTACCATGGTAAACGCGACCAAAGGTTTAGTAGCTACTATTAGACGGACAACTTTTAATTACTAGTATGATTAGACGATAGATGCCTTAGGTATATTGTGATTATTGATTAATTTGTTGAACTTGATTTGATCTTTCGTAATCATTTGGTGTTATATTGTTACTTCCGATATAGCTAAAGCGTGCCTAATAATTATTCGATCATTATTTATCTAATTCACTTCTATTATAACGCAATTTTAACTCAAATTACTGTCTTTATATTTATGAGCATATAGATTATTATTTGTTTCCAATTGACCTATTTTACCTGTTTTATATTTATATTATTTTGATTATTGGAAGAAATATGACAACACGTTAACGTTAACCTAACGAACGCCAATAAACTTAAACCTGCACGAACGTTACCGTCTTTTTTTGGCTCTGAAATACCTAAACCAAAAAGTGTAGTTAATAGTCGTCTGGATTTTAAATCGCCCTTGTGTAGCTGAAACTCGTCGATTTTGGATCGCCCTTATGGATTCTTATACCGAGGATCTTCTAGTTTGTGTCTGCGGATTTGGATATTTCAAACTAGTGGCGCCCTGGTCAAGAGTAAGTAATTGACCCACGCTGACGAGCAAGTCAGAGCACACATATTGCGCTGGCCGCATCCTTAAGGGTAGGTACTAACTATAGCAAAACTTAGAGTAGATCCTGTTCATTGGCAATCTTTTGAAAAAGACTTTGACACTATCAGTATCGAGATCCAGCATTTAAAAGAAGCCAATAGAACGCCTTATTGTATTATTCACTGTTTTTGTGGTGGTATATACAGAATACCCAAACTTTCCAAAACAAGTTCTGGATCTCCAAGATGGGTTTACTCAAATTACCCGTCTCACCTTTCAGAAAAATACATGCAAGGTACTAGTCTTGATACCAGTATCCGACAACGAAAAATAGCTACAAAACCAATAGACTCATATTTTAGGAAGAATCCAAATAAAACGATAAATATTTTACAAGATGTAACAATATCGCCTGCGACCTCCAAAGAGCTATCGCAAGAAAAAAACAATGTCGAATATAACTTCCTTCAGTCAAATTCCTCTGAAATGCTGTCTGATAGTACCTCGAAACCGAAAAGCGATTTTTCTGAGAATCAGCCATATAAAGATGACACGACAGGCCCGGACACTTCTAGAGATCCAAAATCCAAGTGGAAAAACGTCAAATACAGTAGATCTGAAAGATTACAACGGCAAAGAGAAAATAGCATAACAGTCAACCAAACCCTGACGACTGATTACTGCAGCCTTGTTAATGATATATGCGATATTCCGGAAACTAGTTTATTATTCAATTCAAATAGTTCAACTGCGAGCAAAAAAAGGGCACCTGTCATAATTTTTAAAAAAACTGTTGGCAAATGCTTTACAAAACTCAAACAGCAAAGAAAACAAAAACACTTTTGATGATTTCACAAAGAAAATGTCACTGTATTTATTATATACTGGCGGTAGATTAGTATACGAAACTCTACAAGCCAATGTTAAGGATAGTTTACCTTCAGTGTCTACTGTTTATCGTTTTGTGGGTGAAAAGCATACTAGACTAGATGAAGGTAGTGTTGACTTTAGCGCCTTACACAACTTTCTCGAAAAAAAGAACATTCTCAAAGTTGTTTGGATATCTGAAGATGGAACTAGAGTTAACGGCAAAATCGAGTACGACCCTATTTGTAATAAAGTTATTGGATTTGTCTTGCCACAAATAAACCGAGTGCTATAAAAATATGCTTTTCTTGCCACGTCTGCTACCGCAATGCAACATTGTTTTAAAACTGGAACTAAAGTAGCCTACGCATATGTCGTTGTCGCTCAAGCGCTAACTCCAGGATCACCGGGGTACTGTATGAGATTGTAATGGCGTAATTTAAAAGAAGAAGCAGTTAAATTTGGCATAACTATCTTGGGATATTCAGCCGATGGTGACACACGATTGCTTAAAGCTATGCGACTTCTTTCTAGATTAGGCCTCGGATTAGGCACTCTCGAAAAAATTCTTAACGGTATAGCAGAAACATCGCCAAAAACTGAATACAAATGGTATCATACGGATACCAATACAACATGTGACTGTTACTTCCAAGATTTTATTCACATTCTAACCAAGATTAGGGTAAGGTATTTAAAAAGTACTAATCGTTTATTAATAGGAAACTACGAAGCCACTCCTCAACATCTTATTGATATTATTAATAACGTTTCCAAGGACAAGCACCTTCTCACGATGACCGATGTTAAGGCAGAAGATAAAATTAATTTTTCTTCGGCCGAAAAAAATTGTTCCGATAGAGTTCTTAAAATTCTAAGTAGCATTTCCGATTCAGATGGTGCAAGAATTTATTTACAAATCATGAATTACATTATATCGGCTCTCTTAGGTGATCCAAAGACGGAGCAAATTACCCTCTGTGAAAGGGTATATAAGATTTGGTTTGTTGTCTTTCTTCTACGTGTTTGGAGGTCATCGATTAAAAAAAATAGAACTTGACTTTAAAAGAAAACTCTATATTAATTACGTTCAAATTAACTTAAATAGCGATATGTTGTATTTCCCGAATATGAGCAGCCAATCATTAATTTTAGTATCAAAGATCTTTTGTATAGAGTTAGCCGGCTTAATACAGTTAATGATATAATAGGCGAAATAAACGCGAGAGGTGAAAAATCGCAGAGACCGACAGTATATAATGACTCAAGAGGAAATCGTTAATGTCAATGTAGAATTGGTTGTAGAAAGAGCTCTAAATGACGCCAAAATAGAAGTCAATCAACTGGGATCCAAGGCAACAGATGATGATTTTCTTAAATTGGACCTCCAATAAAATTGAACTTAAACCCACAATTTGATGATATTTCTAAAAACAACAATGATGAGCTGGACGAGCTTGATGACGAGACAAAAATAGACGATAATTTAGATGAAATAGACTCAGACAAAAATGTTTCACAGAATTTGCACTTTAATCTTGAAGAAGACAGATTGGATTTGAAAGACTACTCAGATAAAGTTAAGAAACCTGATGAAAACTCCGGATCGTGTAAGTTCAATTAAAAGATAAGACAAAGATCGTTAAAGTCTTCTTACTGCTGGCTTCTAGCCGAAAATAACGGACGAGTAAGTAATGATAGACTTAAAAGATTTATAGTTAGCGAAGCCCAAAAGCCAAGTCTAAAGCCAAATCGAAAAAGACATAGAACCAAAGTTGCAGCATGTATCGAATCCTCTACTCAAGCTAATAATAAACGACATAAAAAGGATGTAAATAACAATACGAGTAGTAGTAGTTCGGAGGATGATATAAGCCGTTGTGAAAAGTCAGATACAGAAGATTTTGATTCAGATCCGCTTGTTCCTGATTTGGTAATTGATATCCAATTGGACAAATACTATGCAGTAACATACGACAAACAATGGTTTATAGGAAGGATCACATAACACAGAAAATAGGTATAAAGTAAAATTTCTCAAACATAATCTAAATCACTTTTTTTGGCCCAGACAAATCGACACCGATGTTGTGGAAAAAGCCATTTTTTTACGGACCTTTTGAGCTTATTGGGGATTTAATTTAAATAGACACGATTTAATTAACATTGAAAATAATTAAAAATTAACACGCTCTTAATACATTTATGTTTTCATTTGCTTGGCAAATTGAAATATCCAAATAGGATATTTTTAGTTTTCGTAGATCAGTTTTGTTTGTTTGTATTCATTTAAGATAATAATATGTCAGAGCTGATATATAACTTTTATCTAAATTTTACTCCTACTCTAGTTTTTTGGCTAAGTTACAGTAAGTAATGCATAAACCAAATGTTTATTAGATTAACAACATTAACAATTTGTGTTTCAATGATAAAGAAAATAAGCCATATATTTGGGACACAATCGGTATCGGCAGAATATGGTTACAAAACGGAACTTATTAAATGACGGCCTGTTTTAGATTTTGTTACGATTTTGTCAAATTATGTAAAGTTATCTACGAGGTTATGGGCATCTTTCAAGTTTTATACTTAAACTGTGCAATATTTGTTCATTTTTGTCCAAGCTGTTTAATGCCCTTAATGGTTTAAGTTACAACTACTGTATGTATCTTTAATAAAATAAATAATGGTAAATAAAGGATCATATTGGTATTTATTAACTTACCATTCTTGGAACCTGACCGATGGTACTAAACGAATCATAACAGCACCTATTCTAAAACTTGTATACATATTAAGAGTGAATTAAAAACTCAACGATTAGAGAATAGAAAACTATATCTGATTAAATTAGCTTGCATATATGGTAATATGAGGGCCAATATGTAAATTAATATGTAAATACATTTTTGAAAGTGATTGGAATGAAAAAATTGAATTAAATACCTAGAAGGTATTACTTTGTTTTATGGGTATTACTAGGTATTGTAGGCATTTTAATGGGCATTGTGGGTATTGGAGTGGGAATTACTAGGTATTAATGGGTATTACTAGGTATTAGTGGGTATTTATAGAGGTATTAGATGTATTGTAAAAAAAATTGGGTATTAAAGGTATTAGTGTACACCATTTGAGTCTGCGGTTTACCCGTCGGTATTAAGCAAATACGCTAAATGCTCAACAAGCACTTGGCGACTCTCACACAACTTATGGAGCATACACAAGGAGTACATCGAGGATCCTACAGACTTCCCGATGATATATATCAAACTGTAAAAATAACTAAGCTTTTGCTTGTAATGGGAAAGGGAGGTTCCGATGACTGGGGGAAAACCTTCGATGCGATAGAAATTGATTTGGAAGAGAATTTATTAAATGACGATATAGAAAGTGAAGAAAGTGGCAAAGAAGCGAACGAAGATAAAAGTCTTGATATTAAAATTGTACCTACAGAAGAAAATCTATCTAAAAATTGAAGTTTAGTAAATAACGATTCTATTAATTTGCTCAAAAAACAACCCCGCGTGATCTGAAAAGAAAAAATAAATTACCAAAGAGTTTTCACAAATCATATTAAGAGTTGCAAACCTCCAAAAATGCGAGAATGTGAAGAAATTAAAGTATATCAACCAAACCTTTTGCGTAATAAAAATGGACCAAAATTAAGGTATTGCATCGCTAATATTATTTAAATGTCAAGGCTTAGTTTAAATTTAAAAATATCTCATTTCTATTTGTAATTTTGATGTTGATCTCAAGTACCTATACACTTCCCAGGGTAACCCCAACGGTATGTTTAACCGTAAAAATAGACATTTCTGAGCAAATGCAAACCCTCACAAAATTCAAGAAGTTAAAATCAAAGGTCGTCAGAGCATTTTAATGTCAGGTGCGGCATTTTGAGTGATCGAATTATTGGTCCAGTCATTTTCCAGGGGACTTTAACAAGTCAAAAATATTTGCAAATTTTACAGAATAAAACTGAATTACTTTTGGAAGAAATTCCCGTTGCGCAGTTTCACTATTTAATTTGGCAACAAGACGGTGCGCCGGCACATGATATTATACCTGTCGTAAATTATCTTAATGAAAGATATAATTTATGGATTGGCAGAAGAGGACATATCAGGAGGCCTGCAAACAGCCCTGACCTGTCTCCTCTCGATATATTTATTTGGGCTTACTTAAAGAATAAAGTATATTACAATAGACCTGAAAATATTGAAGTCCTTGAGGAAAGAGTCAGAGAAGAAATATTAATTCCAAACAGAGATTATTCAGATTTTATTGTTAGTGCTATTAATAGAAAATTAGTTAACCACATGCAAACAGGTGTTTTAAACCAAGGGGGCCATGTTCGAAATCAATAAAAAAACAGTTATAATGTGTTTATTCTAATTGTTCCTTTTTTTCGTTTTAGCCACCCTTGCTTTTAAAACATTACGATTTTAACATGAAAATATGTCAAGGACGCCTTGTGAAAATATTGGAAAACTATATATTTGTTTTAAAAAATATGACAACCTGTCAAAATTTGACGTTTGCATAAATATTTTTGCATTTTTGATAAGAAATTCTAACGATTCAGGAATAAACACCATTTTTCGTTATCTTATGAAATAACCCCTGTAGGTGGGGGACTAAACATACTTGAAAACCCTGTACAGACTCGAGATCAGTACTTTTTCAAAACCAATGTGTGGGTGGAATTTATAAAGATAGAATAATTGGACCTTTTCTTTTTCGACAGAATTTAAATAGTCAGCGTTATTTTTTTTAAATGCTGACTTGAACCATTTTCTTCATGGACTACCCATACGTGTGACGCTACATTTATGGTACCAACAGGATGGCGCACCATGTCTCAGTACGAGAGATGTAAGAGAATATCTAAATAATATTTTTAATGGAAAAGTAATCCACAGATATTCGGATCTTTTCTGGCCTGCTAGGTCTCCGGATTTGAGCCCTCTCGATTATTTTATGGGGCTACTTAAAACAAAAAGTAAACCTACACAGGCCATTTCAAAATGTTGATCATTTTTGGAGAGGATCATAAGAGAAAAAATTCAGGGTATAACTTCCGATAATAAGGGTATTACGAGAATTTTCTAAAAGAACGGCTACCTGTATGCAAGCAGAAGGTGGATATGTCGAGGCAAATGTGCAGTGAGGGCAAAGTCAATACATATGTATTTTTGTTTAAATTATTTGCATGGAATGTTTGTTACTATAATTATTGTATTTTGGAAAATAAACGATCATGTTATTATCAATTATTTAAATGCCTCACAAATATTGCTGCAAAACAGAGTTTAAGAAACAAAATAAAAAGGCTATAATGTTAAGGGAAATAAATGATAAATGATTATTAGCTTAATATGCATATTTAAATCTATTTTTTAGTTATATAAAAAAAATTATTTTAGAAATATTAAGAATATTTTAATAGAAGGCAATGGATTTAAACTTAGATATAACCTTTAATTCTAGGTCACATTTCCTTATTTCATTTGGCTCTAAAATAAAAATCAAGGGTACTTCTCTCTTGGGCCAATTATACAGGGTGTCCGGAAATACCGTTCGAATAACTTCAGGAGTAAGTCTACATAAGAAAACATGAAATTTTTTTCATATGAACCTGGGTCTGGAAATGCATAGTTTCCAAGATACAGGGTGTCAAACTTTTTTTAAAACATCTATTTTTTTTATTAATATTTTAAATATCCTATTACCGGTTTTGTTGAAATTTATCTGTAATAATAGGGGGCTCATTTAGCCTTAATTAGATAAAAAATATAATCTCCAGTAGCGTGCTAAGGCAAAAAAAGTGAGCGCCACTGACTTTTTAAAACATTTTATATTTTTTCGTATTAAGCAACTAAAAATACAATATTTTTGATTCTCGAGTTGTTTTCGTATCCTGCTTCGTATTCGATAAAAAAAACAGTTTATTACATTTCCAAACCTTTTTGATAAAATCGTTTTTTTTTTCATTAGTATCTTAAATATGCTTTTACGGATTTTTTATTGAAATTTAGTAGAGTTATCTGTAGTAATAGGCGGCTCATTTAGCCATAATTAGATTAAAAGTATAAAGTTCAGTGGTGTCCCGGGGGCATCATACCGAATATTATTGACAAAGAAATATGCGCCACTGACTCTTTTAAACATTTTATATATTTTTTTGTATTAAGAAACTAAAAATACAACATTTTTGTTTCTTGAATTGTTTTCATATCTTGTTTCGTTTTCGAGAAAAAAAAAATAAAAACCAGTTTATTACATTTCTTTAGGGCACCAATTTTTACATCAAACGCTGTAATAAACTGGTTTTATTTTTTTTTTCTCGAAAACAAAGCCCCTTATTATTACAGACAACACTACCAAATTTCAATAAAATCGGTAAAATCATATTTACTTAATATATTAATAAAAAAGTCGGTTTTTAAAAAAAAGTTTGGAAATGTAATAAACTGGTTTGTATTTCTTTTCTCGAAAACAAAGCGAGATATCAAAAGACCTCAAGAAGCAAAAATGTGTTATTTTTAATTGCTTAAGCCGAAAAAAATATAAAATGTTTAAAAAAGTCAGTGGCGCACATTTTTTTGTCAATAATATTCGGTATGATGCCCCCCGGGACGACACTGGACTTATATTTTTAATCTAATTAAGGCTAAATGAGCGAGCCCCTTATTACTACAGATAACACTGCCAAATTTCAACAGAATCAGTAAAATCATATTTAAGACGTTAATAAAAAACTGATTTTTTTAATAAAAAGTTTTATCTTGGAAACTATGCATTTTCAGACCCATGTTCATATGAAAAATTTGTCATGTTTTCTTATGTAGAATCACTCCTGAAATTATTCGAACGGTATTTCCGGACACCCTGTACATTTCCTACTTTATGACCAGTCTGTATATGCTAATTCAAGTTTTAACAGTCTAATATTATTTTATCAGGAAGCAGAACTTTTTATAAAGAGCAACTTTTTTTCGTAAAATCAACAATAAAGAAGTTTCCCATATGTAGACAACTTAAGCGGACACACTCAGTTTTAATCATTTCCTGATGATGCTAATATACAGGTTGGTGCAACCAAGATAGGGAGGGCAAGTGTGAGTAGACGGTGGGGAATTGCGAAAAAATGTTTTTTGTATGTTGTTGATATTCAAATACGCTATGTTTTAAAAATATAGCCATAATACAGGGTGGTCCGGAAAAGTCGTGGCGAACCAAACTTATATTTTTTTAAATGGAACACCCGGTATATAATTATCCCAATTTATTCTCCTCTTGGTGGGGATCACTTTGATATAAGGTTTATAAAGGTCGACGCAGTTAACTGCGTCTGCGAAGGGAATGCGGGCAAAAACTTATAAGAGTATTGCGATGTTGTCAACTTTGATACATTTTAGTACTTATAGATAAAAATACACTGATATATAACAGTTTAAAAATTAACTCTTCGAAATAAAGTGATAATATGTTTTTGAAACTATGATTTTATTAATATTTTAACATTATTTGAAAATTCCTTTTACTCTAATAATGTTATTTGAATGCACTATATTAAAATCATATCATGATTACACCTGCAATTCATAAAAGTGGCAACATACTTCAAAACAAAAGCAAGGAGGTGGATGCTGTAACTATGATTGGCTGTCGCGCGCGTCGTGCCGTCCGAAGCCAAAATTGTGCAGCGGAGAACTTCAGTCATTGGCGTAACGTGCACTGTACAACAGTATTTATGTTTTTATAAATCCGTTGATGTCAAATCGTGTTTTTTTAGTGTATTTATTTTTTGAATTGTGTGTTGGTGGGAGTAAGGATGGAACAGACAATAAATCCTTAATTTGTGGTAAAACTCTTCATAGTCAGACACGTGACGCAATTGCCAATTTATATAAGGTATGTGATGAGGAATCACAAAACAATGCATTTAAATTGCCACTTAAGCGTAAATTAGAGAGGGTTGCTATGTATACGGGAGTTAGCATGAGTGCTGTGAAAAAAATTCATAGAGAAGATTTGGAAAGGACAGAAAACAACCCGGAACAATTGCTGTCATCTCCTGGCAAAAAAGATCTCGTCTTTCTTCAGTGGGAAAGGTCGAAGACTTCGATTTGGCATTGTTAGGAGAACTATAGAAAAGTTTTATTTGAAATTCAAAACGGTACCAAGCCTAAAAAAAGTTCACCAAAAGTTAAAAAGCGACACAAACTTTCCCTTTTCCCGTGAAACATTAAGGCGCTTGTTGCAAGCAAATGAGTTTTATTGGCGAAAATGTCAAAACAAGCGCAAAATTTTAGACGAAAGGCCCAACATATTGCATTGAAGATATACATATATTCATACCATAAGAAAATATAGAGAAGAAGGCCGAAATATCATTTACATTGACGAAACCTGGGTGGAGAATGATTTAACCGTACGAAAGTGTTGGCAAGGTGCAGAGATTTTCGGAGTGAAAAATATTAGTTCCACAGATAAGCTTGTTGGTTGTTTCGAGGTTTATTCTGCCTCACCGCAGAAAATATGTTGCATTTTAACACACTTTTATTAGCTTAACATGTATGACGTCATGTAGGTAATCTTGGAAGTCGATTTTAACCTATTGCTAGTTGCCGTATCGAGTTGAAATTTTGCATACTAATGTAAATCAGAACACAATACAATTTTATGTTATTTGGATGGATGATCCCTTGAGAATATCACGTAACACCACACGTCCCGCTAGTTTCCAGGCAAGATCTACGTGTTCCGAGCGAACAGTTATATGTTATACCTATCATGTATGGTCACACATGTTCACACCCATATGCTCATATGTACATATATGTATATATTCCTGAAACTGACATATTATGTCACTAAATTGTACATAGCTGTATATATTGTATTTATCTGTGTTACATGTCCGTGCCGTTTGAACCGTGTTTAAATGGTAAGCTGGTTTTTTCTAAAAATTTTCCTGCGACAACTAGCTTGAACAACTCATGAAACCCTCCTCTTCAAGGCATTACAGCCCAAACGGGCAAACCTAGACCTTAACCTAATTGAAGGGACTAGATCCCATATAATTACAAAGCTGACCTGACTACTGGCAAACTGATCATAAATGGGCCGACACACACACCCTAGTTCGCAGGTGTTTAGTCCGTGAGTGCTGAGTCGCGTAGTGAAAGCGCAACCGAGCTTGCGTGACGAGAACACGCGCTAGAATAGTAAACGATATGATTAGCTTATAAGTACAAAACACTGTTAATTTTGAAATAAAACTTATGATTGATTGACCACGTCCCGCTTTGTTTAAATTTTAAATTGGTGCGCAACTTACGTAGAGCATAACAGCAAAATTTTCGTATACCTAGGAACCTGATGGCATGGGTGGTTTCAGCGCTTTTTGACTTTAGGTTGAACTGGCACGCGGTGGGTTCGATTCCGGACACGGTTAATAAATATTTTTTTAACTTCGTATTTTACGTTTTTGAAGTGAAAGCTTCTTTAGGCGCGTTTTGCATTTTTTTGTGGGGGTTGAATGAGTCTGAGCCGTCACGCTCGGATATGTAACGTCACGCGTCACGCTCCTTCTTCTGACATGTTTCCGTATAGGTAGAGGGCCGAAATTTTCAGGAGATGTAGCCGGGGTAAAAAGAAGATCCTGGACGAAAACGGGAACCCCCCCCCCGTTTGGCCAGGAGAGGGGGGAGAAGGAAAAACTTAAATAATTAATTTCGGGGGAACGGGAAGAGGTACGGGGTCGAAATTTGTACGGCAGGGGCGCCCCATGGGGGACACCTTAGACCATACGGGGGAGCCGGGGCTCTAATTTAAGGGGGGTTTTGGGGGGAGAGTTAAAAACACACAATTTTTTTTTAGTTTTAATAAGATAAATATGAAAGTTATTGTTACAGTAATTACGTAATATTATGACTAACAAGTAAAAAAAATATAGTTTAGAAAACCTAAAAAACACGCATTTAACTGACTAAAAAGTATTATATAATGTAATTTTTAATTGTTTAGTTATGCTAAAATGCGTGGCATACTTTTTGGTTACCTTGGCGATTTATCGTAGTTCATGCTGGATCTAAAAATGGTTTTGCAGAAAATGCGGAATTAGTTTTTAAAGCTGGCCAATATTCTGGGGACTACCACGGACAAATGAACAGGGAAAATTTTATCAAGTGGCTGACCGAAAAATTACTTCCTCACATTCCGGAAAACAGTGTAGTCGTCCTAGATAATGCATCCTATCATTCCGTCCAGGAAGATAAAACTCCGACTAAGCCTTCCTTGAAAAGAGATGTAGTTGCCTGGTTATCTAAAAAATATACCTACTTATTATATGATAACTAATATATTTTACTTTATATCAATATCAAGTAAATGTTCCCTTGAGACGGAGTTTTAAAGCTTTAAGAATATATTATTATTCCTATTATTTTAACGCAGTGGGCTAAATAAAAATATTTTTAGGAATAAAACATGATTCGAGATCTCGGAAGTTTGAATTATTTGAACTTGTTCAGCTTCCTCCCAGTGATGAAAAAAATTATGTAGTGGACAACTTTATGAAACAGTACGGACACACTCCTCTAAGAACACCCCCGTATATGTGCGAATTGAATCCTATTGAGATGGCTTGGGCTCAAATTAAAAACTTTATTAGAGATCGCAATACATCGGGGGACTTCATCATTTCGTAAATTAAGGCAGCTTTTGGACGAAGCAATCGCCTCAGTGACGTCATCTGATTCGGAAAAGTTTTGTCGACATGTTGTAGATATAGAAAATCAGTTTTGAGAAACTGATTATATGATGGAGGAGATTGAACCTGTCATAATAAATCTTGGAACTGACGACGAAACTGATACGGATGATAGTGATGAAGATGAAGACGAAAAGGATAACTAGAACAACGAATTTAAAATAAGGTATGGGTTGATTATAAATTTGTATATATTTTCGTTGCTTTTGCCAAATTTGAAAAGATTCTCAGATTACTTCTTTGCAGATATTTTTTTGTTCATTTATAATAATAGATGCAGTACGCGTACTGGGCGTGTCTAACGCGATTTAACTTCCTCCTGCCCGACACGACGTAGACACAGACTCGTGTGTAGACCTTTAATTATTAGGTCTAAAATTTATAGTAAAGGAATGGAGCGCGGTTAAAGTTGAAAAAATGCTCAGAGTTCGGTCATTTTTTAACAACATTTGAAACAGGTACAGAAAACCCAAATATTTCATGAAACGTATCATATCCTTGAATACAATAATCGCTTGCAATTTGCTTTAAATGATTCATTGGTATACAAGGTGGCCAAGTTTTGCAAATACACCCTGGGCTCGTTTCATACGTGATACTTCTCTGACCAATAGTTTTGGAGTAAAATAGCACTGAAAATAAAGTTTCTGCATTCTAATACGATTATGCTGATTTTAAGTTAATTATTATGGAATATCTAACATTAGCAAGCTATGACACCATCATAAATGAAACAAAAGATTTACGAATTTGTCAAAATTGCAACTTATTGTCAGTCACTTGTATTCGTTGATAGCAACTATTATTTTACGATAAATTATTAGGTAGAAATGACTTTGAGTATTCCTGAGATGGTTAATATGATTTTTATATTGGGTAAGTGCCAAAAAAATACAAGTTTATTAGAGAGATTTCAAGAAACAGGAAATGTTGCTTTTAGGAAACGTAAAATAATTAATAAACCAGTTATAAAGCAAGATAATTGTTTGGCAGTGTTATTAACAGTGCAAGAAAATCCTCATACAAGTACCAAGGAAATCGAGAGAGTGACTGGTATTGAACACACCAGTATTAAAATGATTCTAAAACAACATAAATATCATGCATACCACATAAAGTTGCACCAAGAACTGCACGATCGTGATAACGCTCAAAGGCAGGGATTTTCAATTTTATTTCTAAATATGATTTGAGATGATCCAGGCCTTGTGGATAATGTGCTGTTTTGGGATGAAACAACATTTAAAAGTAACGGCTTGGTTAATAAGCATAATTTGCATTATTATTCGACCGAAAATCCACACTGGATTCGTCAGGTGGACCATTAAAATAAATGGTCAATTAATTTTTGGGGTGGAATAATTGGCTCCCATGTAATGGGACCCTATTTTTTTAAAGAACACTTAAGAGGGGAAGTATATTTAATTTTTTTTAAGAAACGAGTTGCCAGTATTGCTTAAAGATTTAACTATAGCGATGAGAGAATCTTTATGGTTTCAACATGATGGAGCACCCCCGCATTACCATAGGAATGTAAGAACGTATCTCAATAATTGGAAGACAGATCGTTGGATCGGTCGAGGTGGACCAGTTAAGTGGCCAGACAGGTCACCCGACTTAACACCACTAGACTTTTTTCTATGGGGGCATGTTAAAGAAGAAGTCTGTAAAGAGATTCCAACAACAGTGGAAGATATGAAGACGAGAATAAGAAACAGTTTTCGCAATATTTCAGAACACTTTGAGAAATGTGAAACTTTCATTTATGGATAGATAGAATGGTGGTTTATTTGAACACGTTATTTGATTTTTTTGTTTGTTTTTATTATTAAATTAGATTTATAAGTAAGTACACTCCTATTTTTGCTTAATTAATTCTCTTACACTGTTAGTAGCACTAATAATTGATTATCTTTGTTTGAAACTGGTGTATTCATTTACTTTACGTTTCCTAAAAACAATAATTTTCTCTTTCTTGAAATATTTTTAATAAACATGTAAAAGTTTCGGGTCTAAGTTTTCTTAACTCATGATTATTAGGCCATCTACACTTAACTTGTCAATAATGGATTATGTTCATTATGCTGTAGTAGCTTTCACAAATTCGTAAATCTTCT
>JAEQML010050691.1:0-47267 GCA_016904865.1 Pissodes strobi | reverse complement strand
CCCCCCCCCACAACCCCTCCCTCTGACACATTTACACTTCCCTCACCCTCCACGTATACACAAAGCCGCGCGTGTGCGCAATGTCACGGCGTGAAACGATCTTTTTTCTCTTATTATACTGATATAGTGACCACCCTCGGTGGCTTATTTGTATCGAGTGTACGAGATCACAACTTTTCATAGCGCGACTATAACATAAATGTGCATGCTTTTCATGTTTTGGGTTAGTTTGGGTTGGTTGCGCCCCCGTAGCGATCGAGGCGAGCGGAGTGCCATGCATGAAGTGTTGAAATATTTCGAGAAACGTAACGGGGGGTATTCAAGCTAACATTTATGTAACATTTATATTACAGTCACGCTATAAAAAGCGGTTTACTGGACACTCGATACGAAAATGCCCCCCGGTGGAGATAAATACAATTCTGGCCTAAATAGGTTAAACTGTGCCTGCAATTAATAACGGTTATAAGATCGCTTTGATTGACAAATTAATAAAGAAAAAACAGAAGAACATTTCAACTAAACAATTTTATAATACTATATTAGAATTAGAAAAGGAACCGTTTAAATTTATCAATTATATTTCGAAAATTACAGACAAAGTTTCAAAAAAATTAAATAAATTTGGCTGTAAAACAATTCAGGTTAATAAGACTAATGTAGGGAGAAGACTAATAAACAATAAAGACAAAATTGGCAAACAATCTCGAGCTGGTGTTTATAAATTAAATTGTGTGAACTGTGAACCGTCTATACGTAGGACAAACAGGTCGAAACTTAAATGTTAGGATTAAAGAACACAAAAAATCGAACCAAAACTCTGGCATAGCAAAACATTGTATAGAAAATAACCTTTATATAGATACGAATAATGTCAAACTTTTACACACGGAAACAAAAAGCAAAATGCTAAACCTTTTGGAGTCCTACCTAGAAATCCAAAAGTCACAAAAAACAGACGTTTTAATTACGAACGACCAACTGACCTGCTCGTTAAACACCTGCATAATTGACAGTGCAATAAAAACAAAATACCATCAGGCGGTTTTAGTACGGTATAACAATTTTAGATTTTAGTATACAACTACTCTTGATAAAGGCCTCATCAAGCCGAAACATATTATGTAGAGAAAAAGTCCTCATTAAATTATTTTGAAGCATCTAAAAGCAGTGTGCTAATTATCCCTAGTATTATTATTATTAAATACAGTCCAGATGTAGTTATACGGTACAAGACACAGTTTATAGAAAATTGGTTGGAGCTCCCGCAACGTCACCAGTATGCAGTATACCAAGGAAATTTGACACAAATTTATGACAAACCATTGCCCATATCAGAGTCTCAAATCGGCTATTGAGAAGGAGCACCATGCTTTTTACGATAGTTTATACTTTAAACCTGATAAGAAATTCCTAACAGACACCTTGTGAAGCTGCAGAAAGCGTAGCTGAAATCGAGGAAAAGTTGTAAAAAATAAAATAAATATTTCGAGGAAACAAAGTAGAAAGAAAGAAAGCACCTGAGAATAAAAAGCAGTTACAGGTAAATAAAAATGGCAAGACAAATAAAAAATGAAGGGTTTAGTTTTATTTGTATAGCTATCATGAGAATTTGATATTATTTCCACATTTCCGTATTTTTGTATTTTCGTAAATAAGTTGCCAAACAATTGTTACTTTGTTTGCATGTCACAGAACTTGGCAAATTTAAAAATATAGTATTTTCCAACTCATTTCCTTGGCCTATTTTTTTAATAAAAAATCATCTTAAAATAATATTTTAAATATAGCATTATTTTCTGCAACATTTTCAGCAAAAACTTGTGTAAGCCATTACTTTCTCATTATACTAAGGATTATTATTTCATGTTAGTTCCCTCATTAGATTTTTTTTCTATTTGCTTAAAAACTTCTACAAAAAGCTGCTTTGTACCTATGTCCCTCTTTAAAATTATTTTTCTATTTATTATTTCCGTATGATTGAAACCTCCTATGTAATAAAATGTTACGTTTTTCAATAATTAATCATATTTCATCGATTAATACTAGATTCTAATAATAGTATATATTTCGAAAGTATCTTTATATTATTGTGCTTGTTTTTCTTAGATAATGCACTAACTTGTAATAAAATAGCAAAAACAAATAGTTTTTCTCTCTCCTGTAAAATGTATACTTCTACACATAGGAGGTAGGTATTATGAGAATAAAAGGAGGGTTTGGAATTAAATAAGCAAATGCTAAGGCCAATTCGCCTTAAATTGTTCTAATTTTGAAATAAATTTGTAGCAGCATATTTCAGAATCAACTTCTTGTCTAATATCACAAATTCGGGTATATGCAATCTTTGCACTGATAACTTTAGAATCAACGACCAGCCCACGTTATCGAAGCAAATTATATTCGCAATTAAAATCAAAGAAAATTCATCGTAGTCCTAGAATTTTCTTTGCTAAAACACAGTGGAATTAAACAGTTCGGTTGTTTTGTTTCCATACTCTATACCTACTCTAAAACAGATTTCCCTCAAGTATCGATTAGCCCTATACATATGCAGTAGTCAAGGCCAAGAATATTATTTTAATAAAATGAAATATGAAATATAAAATATTTTAATAAACCTGATTAATATTAGAGAATTATTTCTGCCTATAAACTCCCTATACATGACCGACCTCAAACTTTTGGTAATAATTAAAGACGGATCGAGATATGTTTTTGATGAAAACTAAACTTTGGTAATACCATCTGTGCACACAATAGCGGTATTGAATTTCATTATTTGCCAACTTTGATTGTTATTTGCGGACCAAGGGATAATTATTGATTTTATACTGGGCAGCCAGATTACTAAGTAAATAATCGAAAAGTTTGCTTTCGCACAGATTAAACGCCACTAAGAAA
Source organism: Pissodes strobi (assembly GCA_016904865.1). Classification (NCBI taxonomy): domain Eukaryota; kingdom Metazoa; phylum Arthropoda; class Insecta; order Coleoptera; family Curculionidae; genus Pissodes; species Pissodes strobi. The sequence goes on along the minus strand of JAEQML010050691.1, from coordinate 44,363 downwards.
TCTATTTCGTTATTTTATGACTGTGGAATTAAATAGGTTTCACATTTATCCTTTTTTTGCTTTCATGTGTCTGACTCAAGTTAAAATATCTTTAACCAACAAAAGAACTTAGTGCTCATAAAATTTTAGCTCCTACATCTTCGCAATAGGTTGCGAAGATGTAGAAGGGAGCCTTGCGGGTGAAAGTGTTATCGCAATCGAGGCGCAATTGGGTGCAACTTTGTCATACTACTAAGATAGAAGCGAATATTAGGATGACCGTATACAAAGAATGTAGCTCTTACATTAGAATTTTTTCGATATTTTAAAGAACATATTTTCATAAGATGTTCTTTTTTTATAATGTGGTATTTCCTCATTTATTTATTTAATTATCTAATACTGCTACCATGTTCGTGCACTTTCCAAAAATAAGACAGTGGACTCTTAATAATATGCCGCTCGATGATCGGCAACGCCGGATAATTGGTGGCCGCCGCTGCCGTTGTGCGCTATATAGAAGTTCTCTAATAGGAACAAGTAAATAAATACGTTATACATTTCGTGCATTATTACTAATCATCTCTCTAAATACATACATAAGTACATATGTATTAGATACATTATTTATATTATGTATCTATACCTATAAAATATAGACAGACACCTTGCTTTTACATACATATTTAAAATCATACATATACTCTCCATATAATTTGTCGATCTCAATAATTGTCAGTATCACTGGTCCCAACTAAAGTTTGTTATGTTTTTAGTATTACTTTCGTTATATTGTAATGTTTTATTGCATTAAGCCTGTGTTATGCCAGAGTTACATTAAAAGGAAGCGCATCTTTTACTATTATTGTTTAACAAAGTGAATATACTTTTATGTTAGGCAGAACTTAAATGAATCTAGATAAATAAGACTGAATGAATTTGACTATTGAATAGAACTGACAGCCCTATAAACTGATTCAATGGATAAGTTTTATGCATTATTACCATCTCCAGATGTTGTCACTTTTTACAAAGACACAACCATAGGCTCAACAGCTCGGCTTAGCTACTCCGAGGGAGGTCCAGTTGTATAGGCTCACTGCTGAAATTCAAATATGTGACTGACCTGAAGTGTTCTCGGTTATTAATAAGAAAACGTACACTTGATTGCAACTGAGGTAACAAAATTGACTAATTATTGAGCGCCACCTGATTTCATTTACCTGAAAGAAATTGGAGGAAATAAAAGATTACCTCGAACACCTCAAGTCAAGCCAATTCAAGTGGTAATAAAAGAAGTAATATCACATCGGCTTTACGGTTTATTATTTCATTTAGAAGAAAGGAAGGTAAAGCAAGGGAAAAGAGGAAGGAAGAAAGGAAAGACTTAACCTTAACTTAGCTTTATTGCTAGCTGTTCTTCGCGTTGAGTAAGCTCACATATACACTTAGTCGGTCACACTGCCTCGCAGCAGTACCACAATGGCTCGACGTAGAAGTAGTAAACTTCTCACTTGACTGGCTGCAGCCGCAATACACTAGTTTTGCTAAAAGTAGCCTGTGGCTGTAAATTGAAGTCCGTAAATTGAACCCTTCTCAACAATGAAGGGTTCCATGAAACGTGGTTCTCTTTTGTGCTGAACTTATAGTGCCCGTTTGCCACCCGGGCATGTGAAATACCTTATATCCCCCTTAAGGTTATCCTGTCCAGATTTCCGAAAAAAAAACCAAACCAGATCCAGACAGAATTTTTCCCTGGTGACATTTTATCCCATTAACTGGTCACAAACTATGTATATTATATATAAATATTCTTCTGTCACTCAGGCAGCCTCACATCGTTTGCGATCTTGCACAAAGAAAAGACCCCGTGTTACTTTGTCTCTTCTATTTATAATATTCACTGTACACAAAAAGCAACTTCCTATTTCTTGCCGTCATTTTTTTTTAAATCCTAACTTCCATCAATTTCCATAAAAATAAACTGACTCTGGCACCATAAACATTGGGATAAAATGATATCGCGCAGCCCGCCTGAATCGAGCTACGGATATCGATTGTTCTTTGGCGTCAGGCGAAACCATAGAAAAGCGGTTTAGAGTAGGACCGTGCAACGATACCTGCTCGATTAAGCGATTATTGGCAGTAATGAAATTGAAAGTTGTGTGGCTATTGTTCCGCCATTCCGGACACAAAAAAACTGTAACACCACCCCCTTTTCTAAAGAAAGAAAAATTGGCAGGTAATTTTTTTCAAGAACTGTCAGCCACTAGTCTGAAGAAACCAACCCTGCACAAATGCTCACAGGACTACATCCATGAAACAAACCAAGTTCCCAAAGACACAATTAAGAAAACCAATCTTGCGATACTAGTTATTTCAACACCGCTATGGGTAGCCAGTTGATGACTAACGCCCTAATATAACAAGGAGGCTGGGGGTGGACAATCATCATGCCAGATAAAGGCCTCTCATCAACTTGGGGGCAAACCATGTTCTATTTGTTCTAGATCATTTTTCGCTCCTTTACGGTGAGGAAATCTCCATCCGCAAGACACACCATCCACGCCAACAGCTAACCTCAAAGGACAACCTAAAACAAGCTGGCGTTGAGATAACAAATGAAATTACATTGCGACATCAGGTCGACTTTTCCTAACTACAATTAGGAGAGTAGATATAAGCACATAAGCGTAACAAAAAAAAAACAAAACCCATTCATACTTACATACACCAATCCACCAACACATACAAACGTAATTTTGTTAGGTCACTTACAAGTGCGCATCAAAAGCCTACCTACCACAAACTAAAAATTTTGCTAGCTCACTTATAAGTGCCCTTCAAAAGCCTAACACAAACTAAAAGAAAGCCAAAAAATAAGTAGATCACTTTTTATTTTTATTTATTTTTATTTTTTATAAAGTGCTCTCCAAAGCTTAGCACCATCTATAAGAGAACTGCAAAAAAACTATATCAACCCCAGAAAACACTCAACAAAGTTTGACTAAGTTACTTCCCATGTGATTCAAAGTTTATTACAAACTTCACCCAAAAATCAAGAAGATTTTTAAATACATGATATGCAAAAACAAAAAGGTCAAAGCCTAAGAATTAGCCAGTGTGGATACCACCACAAACTACGCTAAATTTGATTTCAAGTCACATCACAAATCCGTATGGTCGTAGAGCACCCCTGATAGAAGTGAGAAAGTATCCTGATCATTTAAAATGTGCAAAGTACTGCGAGACTTACGTCAGTTGAAAGTAGCACCCTAGTTGGTATTGCGTAGACATCCTATATGTTCGGAGCAACCTCGTGTACAAACCTCAATCGAAATGAATCAGCAATCCTCGCCCAAAACCCGTAGAGCGTCCAAAACCACACAAACCAGTAATGTCCCCTGAAAAGTGGTACAAAAGAAAAAAAACTTAAAGATTCATGATAATACTAAGAAAAATTGTAACCCAAATAACCACTAACATAAGGGAGTAGAATATAGCTTCCACTAGGCTGAAATTTAAAGAAATAAACTTTAATTAAGCCAAACAAGATGCGGGTGTTCCAGTAAGTGGCACAGCCTCTTTGTCTCCCAGAATAACAAAATATGCGGTTGTGGAGTTTGCAGGGACACAGTATTGAGTCCCAGCTATAGGGAATGGTGTTTTAAACGTTCTCCGCCAAGCACTCACCCCCATGAACCCACTCTCCACCCAGGTGTGTTAACTATAAAAGTGGGGTTTAAAGGGTTCTGAGACCAAAGAAGCTCCCAACACTTCCCAGCCGACTATTAAAAATTTAGAAACTAAACCTATAAATTGGGAGATACCCAAAAGTCATAATCGGGAAAAATATAGAGATATAGCTAACTACATCCATCCATGACAAAATCCTGTAAGATGTGCCAACATACAACTCAAGATGACATAAGATACGATGCTTAATCGCAAGATAACGCAAAGTAAAGAAAATCTAGATATAAATAATTGTATTATATCTATTGAAGACAAAATTAAGTAGTATATGTAAGCACAAACGGAAAGATAACATGAGGCAAGATAAATGGCTATAGATAACTACATCCCTCAAAATAAAAATCGGTATAACGTGTCAACGCAAAACTGAAGATGACATAAGATACAATACGTTAACGCAAACAGCGAGATAACGCAAAGTAAAGAAATCCAGATATAAATAATTATATCTTTCAAAGTCAAAAATCTAGTCAGTTGCGTGAACACAAAAGGCAAAATCACATAAGGTACAATACGTTAATGCAAACAGTAAGATAACTCAAAGTAATACTAAAAACATAACACTAGAACTAGAAGAATTAAAAACAATTTAATTCTAGAAACTTTGTCCCAACACCCGCCAAGTATCATCTACTGTACTTTCTTTATAGAGCCGGCAACAGCGCAACTAAAACAAATGATTAGTTTGGGTTAGTATAATGGCTGCGGTAATCTACAATTAGTGTAATTTTATTGAATTTTTCTGAAATCGGAACTCTTTATGTGCTTTTAAGTACGTAATATTTCGTTGTATATTTAGGTATACAATTTAGATTCTTAGGTGTATTTTTAAATACATAAAACTATATATTTCGGACCTAAAGACCTGTTGCTCGGCGGTTTGTGTACAGCCAACAACATTGAGAGAGTATTGGTACAGCACAGTTTATATGTTTCTGTTCGTGTGTAATTGTATGTTTTGTAGTAACTGGTGTTCAAAAACCATTTTTGAACACGTCTTCAAATCTAACGATTTAATTTTTGTACAGTTTAACATTCCACGCCAGTGTCCTCGCATTCCAAAAAATTTAAAACCTTGGCGATACTACTAGCGCCATCTCTTGTTTACCACGTTTATCCACTGCGCTAGACAGTTTAGAAAGCTAAAAGTTAAGCGTCCTCAAAAGGTCTCCGACCAATCATAGCGCTCCGCGCTTTGTCCGGGCGGTGTTACTAGCGCCATCTGTTGTAACCACCTTTACTCATCTGGAGCCGGTCGCGCATCCTAAACTCATCTGACCAATCATAGCGCTTCCCGCTATACCCCGGCGACCGAGTCGACCAGTCATAGCGCATCCTACAGGATAGCCAGTTCACCTAAACTAAAATTCCCTAAAATTCAGATCTTTCATATTCAAATTTCATGAAAACTAATCAGCAGATTTCAACCGGATTTGTATTAAAATTCATAATATTAATTTAGACAACCGGTCATGTTAAGTTTTTACACAATGTCTCTGTATTTATATTATTGCCCTTTCCATGCCCGAAGCGGTGCATCTTCTCCCACCAGAAGGGGCGGTAACAACTTCTTCCAGTTGCTCTAGTTCCCACTTTCTAGAATTCAGTATTGAGTTGTAACGGCGCCCTTTACTTACTTTTTGCGACCTCCTGTATATCGGTTTTCTCGGGCGCCACCCCTTTGATATTTACAGCGACAAAGGGGATCGCTGTTCGCCTATCGGGTAGCCTTTAGACAGTGAAGAAACGGTTGTCCAAGGTTCGGTTTCGGAATCGGTCCCTGGTAAATGAAACACTCCGTGTAAACAAAATAATGGTCGTGTTTATCCGACAGTAAGTATAAACCTAACTTTCTTATAGCTAAAGTATCAGACAACTTATTCTAAGCGACCCAACCCGGTAATACGTAAGAAAACTCAAAACGGTAGTAAAAGAATCGAAATCTCTAATCGCGCGGTAGACTGTAGCGGTGCGGAAGCCCCACGGTAAGTATGTTAGCAATTACGTTAAACGGTAGCGGTACAGAAGCCCTACGGTAAATACGGCAGTAGATACGATAAACGGTAGCGATACGGAAGCCCTACGGTAAATACGGCAGTAGATGCGGTAAACGGTAGCGATACGGAAGCCCTACGGTAAATACGGTAGTAGATACGGTAAACGGTAGCGATACGGAAGCCCTACGGTAAATACGGCAGTAGATACGGTAAACGGTAGCGACACGGAAGCCCTACGGTAAATATGGCAGTAGATACGGTAAACGGTAGCGATTCGGTATACGGTTCTCAATAGCTCCAGCCCTATGACACGGTCGGTTCAGCAGAACGGTTCCCTAACTCGGACGCGAATCCTGGATGGACTTAGTTTGGAAGGATGCTCAGCCGGGATTACTCCACCTGCCAAGCCAGGATGGCCGGGATCACTCCGCTTGCCAAGACAGGATGGCCGGGATTACTCCACTTGCCAATAGGGATGGCCGGGATTACTCCACTTGCCAAGGCAGGATGGCCGGGATTACTCCACTTGCCAATAGGGAAAGGATCACGAACCAGGAATACGGTACGACGGATATTTACCTGCTCGGTCGGTCGGTTTTCCCGGTCTGTCTGGAGCTGTCTCCCACTGGTATGCTGCTTGCTCGGTGCTAGACCGCCTCTCGACTGTTGACTGCCTCGACCCCGGGCTGAATGAACGTTCTACTGCGGTACAACTGGTTTTATATGGTGAGGCCTGCGCGGTACTCAGAACTTGCGAAGTGGGGCTCGCTGTCGCCGGTACGGTGCGTACTACTGATACTAGGAAAACCTTGGGCAAATTGTGGAAAGTGTTTTCCTGTATTTTCGCGCGGTTTTCAGTAAGACAGTAATGTATATATTATTTTTACGATAATTTACCAAAACGAATGGTATTTCTATGACACCAAATACCGAAGATATGGTTTAACAACAAATAATTAGGCTTACGCTCTGTAATATAAGAAAAATTAAGTAACATCGTTACAGAGTAAAAAGTCGTGTCTTGAACCTCGACCATGTAAGTCGCAAAAGGCGCACCCCCGTTCCTAGCCGGCTGGCGCGAGCCGCCATGCCGGCAAGTTTTCACGTTTTGAGTCCTCATAATCTCTCTAGTTCTTTACTCAAGTGACATAGTGATATCCCAGCATAATCATCTTTATGTCAAGCCTACAATAAGGTATTTATTGGCAACCATACTGTCGTTATTCTCACGCCGAACAATGGCGCCCCAATTGGTCTCAGCCATGGAAGTTCTACAATCGAGCCCTGTCTCAAACCACACTCAATCGAGCATAGTCTCGGAATCTCAAGTAAGTAAACGAACATGTTTACAATAACATTCTCACTAAGCCTACAAAAAGGTATATTTCGGCATCTACTGCCACTGATCTCTAACTCTCAAATCGCAGTACCGTGCTGTGCTAGCGTCTCCATTAGGCCTTGTCCATGGGGTTATCAGTATTCGAGTTACATCTCGAATCTCACACGTTCACATTCTCTCAAAGGCTGTGCCATGCGCTGCACAGTCCCCAATAGTATTGTCCATGAGATTTTCAACATTCTATATCACGAGTGTACCACTGGGTCGCTACACTCTTGCCTTATTCTAATATAAGGATTACTCTGCACTAGTCTGCATACCTACTCATGCCTTATTCTCATATAAGGATTAAAAGGCACTAGTCTGCCAATATACTCAAGCTATCACAAGGCTACATCCCATACGCGGATTTCAGCAGTTCAGCTTACCTATGCTACCTGCATAGCATACTTCACAATCATTCATGCGTGTACCAATAAACCGCATTCACAAGGCATTCATGTCATACCATATGCATTAGCTGCATACCAGATTCAACCACTAATTCAAGTCATTCCTATTTGCAAGAAATTGAACTACATTGTACATAAAAGCTAGCAATAGGCCTAGCAAATGCTTTTCAAAGTGACTTTCCCCCAGTGTTAGAAGATAACCTCCTGAACATTGAACGTTTCTCGTCAATGGTGTTCATAGTGTACGTACATATTAGCTTATAGGTGAACTCTAAGGTAATATTAATCCTGTTATTATCGCTTGTATATTATTGTATTTCATATCAAAGCTAAATCATCTAACATAGTTGACAAGTAGCTGTTCCGCAGGAACTGTAACAAACATTTAACTGTATATAGTTTCAAGGTTATGTTTATAACCATACATTAGTTTAGTACTACAACTGTTTACGCAATGCTTTAGTTTTTAAGAGTATTATTTATGTCATATTTTTCAAGGTCGAAATTTGCCTCGACTGATATTGTTCATATCGTAGCACTGACTACGTACAATTATTCAGTGTTTATATTTTGTGTATTTATGAGCTTCTAGTTCTTTTCAAGTAAAGTAACTTATTAAAATATTCATATAATGCTAAAGCTTTTTGTTTTATTTACAAAATGACTTTAGAACTAGCCCTATGGTAAAATTTCAATGCCTAAGAGCACATCTCTTTTTGTTCAGAAAATCGACCAAGATCGACTCTGAAACAACTGGTACTTAGTGTAATTATGCCTCAAAAGTGACTGTAATGGACACTATAAAAATGGGCCTAAAGTTCATGTTTTCGATTTTCCAATTAATACCAAAATGGCTAAAAGCTATACCCACAAAGAACACGAAATTATGTGAAGCTCATTTTCCTGAAGGTAGTATAATAATGAGTACAAACACTGCTGGTAAGACAAAAAGCTCAAAAATATTGATGAGTTAAGTTTGTCAAATGCCTTTGAAGTAAGCAAAATTGAATTTGAGGAGCGCGAAAAAACATACATTTTGGTAAATTTGGGGAGCTTATTGTCAAGTTTTCTACGTTTAAACTACCAAAGATTAGAAATTTAAAATAGACCCTCTTGAAGATAGATTGGTAAATAAAGGTCATTATCAAATTTCTGTGGGACAGTTATATGAGACAGAGACAGACTTAGAATTCAATCTATATTAAGACTTCAGTCTCGCAGTTTTGGTCCTACTGATGTTAATAAGATCTATGAACTACCTGATTATGACCCAGATGAAAATTGCTCTCAACAAGACTTTTCCCAAATTAACTTTATTGTCTCAAATTTTAACAAATGATGATCTCTTTCAGGATATCAAAAAATTATTTCCATTAATTACACATTTAGGTGGTTATTGTTGCTATATTACGTTAATTTTGGCGCAGATGTAGGAAAGTTAGGGGCCTGCATTTAATACTACACCTAGTATTAAATCAAAACTCAAACATAACTTTTTCTAATTTGTCAAGAAGTCTGTCATATAGCTACTGTTCTTTCAAAAAGGTTAACTATTGATATATTTTTTTAATATTAGTGTATGTATGTATTTCCTTATATGATTAAAATTGCACGGCCTACATGGATGACGTCACGCGACAAGCACTAAGGCTTTGTTATTGAGTAGGTATCGCTTTAACGCCATTATCCATTCGAGCATGACATATTATTTAACTGGGACTAAATAAAGCATACATCCCCCTACTTCGGGCTTTGAAATCCTTGGAGATTGAAATTAAACCCAAGTTGATACGATAATCTAATTTTTCCCATTTGTTAATTAAAAAAAAAACAGTCGGCATTAAGCAGATATCATAGCAATTAGAATTAAGTAACATTTTCCGATAATACTATATTTTCGTTTTTATTCCAGTTTTACTCAATTTCTTATAATTAAATAGAACTTCTCATGGCATGATGGCATATAAATTGGATATTTCATTTATTTTAAGCGAGAGTAATTTAAAAATTCAAAATAAATTTAATGATCTGCTCTATTACTCTCACTAATAAAAGTGGGTTTAGAATATATCCCTGAATATTAAATTCAAACAATATAGGTTAAGGCCACCATTAATATTTTAATTTAAGGATCGACCTGAAGTATGTATTTTAATGGAAATAAGCTATTTATGCTTCTAGGGCAAAAGTTGTTGTTTATCGTTCGCGACATGCAATTTTTACAACACGTGTTATTTTCCATAAATAAACTTTTCACTCATGTTTCATACACTAGTATTTTCTTAATTAGCATATTTATATCAATATTATATCAGTATTATTATCATTCGGCCCGGTACAACCAAATTTTGAAGAAAAAAGCGCACTTAATGATGCAAGCAAGCCGCTTTGCACAGGTGCTCTATGGACCTAATAGAATGATTTGATCCGTAGTTTTTAAGTTTTAATCTTTTAGGATTGCGTCCTTGGGGGAGAGTACATTTCACGACTGAAATATTGAAATGCAAGAAAATGCAGAAAGGCGTGTTTAAACTTGTTATCGTAATATTTTTACTTCATGAAGGCAATGCCACAGTCAGAAAACGCAAACATTTACTGAAAGTTAACCTAAGCTGCCACTCTTTAAAATGACGGCTGAAAAACTAACTTTTCGACAACTCCAAATGTTGGTGTTGGATATTTTATAGGTTTTTCAGGTCTGTAACCATAAAAATACTGCTTAACACATTCTATACCCATATACAGCCGCTAGGATGGGGGATATGGTAGAAGTTATGAGTGTGATGATTTCAGGAAAATCGGGTAGCTGCAAAACTCACTCCAGCCTCAACCTGGTAGTGATGGAGACCCGTTACCTCTCAAGCGGGACGCGACGCGCGACGTAGGGAGTAGGTGGGTCCGCGGTTTGTCGAGAGTGCGACAACTCATATTTATCCAGTATACTTTGGAAATAGCAAGAAGGTATATAGGTATTAACAGCGAACGTTAAGACAATAATTATTATAATAGCATATCTGGCAATAACAAAGTAAAAAATTGTAATAAATATATCAAATAAGAAACCTAGCGCGCGTAGATTGATTTCATTACACAATTTATCTTTTCCAGCTTTATTTTCGGAAAACACAATTTTATTTAGTATGCCAATAAAAGCACCAAATTACCCCTGAGACCCGAGACACGGATACGGTTTGTGATTTCGATTACCTTCTTCCGTCTAAATAAGCTCTCGATAAGTATAAACATTTTCTGGATTTAGCCCGGTCGGTTGACGTAACAATATTAAGGTAATATTATTCGCTATCATGAACATGGAAAAGATAATATCTGATGATGTCTTTAAACTGGTTTGGGGCCTGCGGAATTTGTACTGTTTGCTATTGTTTGTGCTTGAATAATTATTGTTTCATCGATCAATGGTCACATGTTTAAGTAATACTCTTTATGGCATTACATTATCACTGATTTTTATATATTCCAGAAATTGTTGCCAGATTTCAACTTTCTAAGCATATTTTTTGAAGTGAAAATGTCAGCACACTTTTATCTGGGTAGTGAGTAAGACTGAGATTGCGTTGTTGTAGCGCGGAACATTCGGGAGGATAGAAAAAAACTGAGACAATTCGATAGAGAAAAAAATTCTTCTGTATTAAAAATACTTTTTCTAAAAGGAATGTTGCCTTGCCACTTGGTAAGGCTACAGTAATAGCATATCTCAATGCATAGTTGGTTACTACAACAATAATTGTTTTTCCCTGGGTGCTACGCCTAAATGATCCTAAAGATCAATGCCAATTTTTATCCATGATGTTTCCTACTTTTATGACCTGTAAAAAGCCTGGAGTTTTCCTGTAGGGTTGTCCTCTTCTTGTACGGCAGTAGAGGCATCCGTGTATGTATATATCTATGTGCTTTCTCATTCCGGGACAGAAGAATTTGTCCATTATTTCTCTTAAAGTTTTATAGACTCCTAGATTACCACCTGTGGGTGTTGCGTGTATTTCTCACATTAGTTGTTTTCTCATGGATTTTGGTATGACAAAAACATTTTCTTTTGGCAGGTAGCTTAGAACCTATACTGCGCCTAATAATTCTAGCTCAGTGATGGTGTAGTTTTTCTCGTTTTTTTGACAGACTTCTCCTTATGTAAGCTACCAGGGTGCGCAATTTTATTTTCATCCTCCTATAATAATCTGGCTCCAATGCCACATTAGCTGCGTTCTTGTGCAATATAGTGCTCTTACTTGGGTTGAAATATTGTAAAGCTGGTGGTGATATCAATTTATCAATCTTGATTGCGAATGATTCATCTTGCTCGGGTCCCCATTTAAATATTGTAGTTTGTCTTCTTGTCGTGTAATGAGCGTACAATCATTGCGAAATTGGTAATGAAATTTCTGTAAAAATTACACAGTCTTAGGAATTTTTGTACGTCTGTTATAATCTTTGGTTTTGGAAAATGCTTAATACACGTGAGTCTGAATTCATCAGGTAGTGTACTCTTTTTACTGACCTTAAATCCAAAAAGGTTAATTTCTTTTTAACGTATTCACATTGGCTCGGTTTTAGTGTTAGATTGAAATGCCGTAATCTGTCGATGAATTTTCTTAATTTTATGAAGTGTTCCTCTAGTGTCGTTGAACTCGCATGCCCCATGTCCGTGCGCTATAAAAGCGGTATATTGTTTCGACTCTTCCTGTTTTGGTACTTGCCAGTATCCAGCAAACTTGTGCTACACCATGAAGAGTCGTTTAAATAAGTTAGTATGCCGTTTATTTGAGGTAAAGGCAAATTCGATTTTCTTGTGACTGAGTTTAAATTTCTGTAGTCGACACAGACCCTAGTATTGTCATCCATGCCTCGCCCAGGGCGAGTGGCATGGTCTAATTATTTCGCTTTCTGACATTTCTCGGTAGTATTCGTCTGTTATGTTTCTTTCTTACTCGGTATGGACGGCTTTTCTGCGATTTGTCGATATGTCCGGTTAGGTTTGTTTTTCGATGTATTTTGGAGATTTTACAAATACGTCCTTATATTCCAGTAGTCGTTTTTTCAATTCTACTCCTGCTTTGTAGTATGTAATGTTGTTTAAATGGTGATCGTATATGGTTATAATTTCTTCCTTGTATGCTTGTCCTCGCTGAGGTGTAGGTTGTATGCGTTGTCCTCTTGTTGCATCTTTTTAGTATTGCAATTGTTGTGCCCCTATATATTTTAGCTGAGTAGTTCGACTCAATAATTCTTTCCCATTTGACCAGTCTATATTGTATTTACTATTAAAAATACTTGAACGGCCTTCTCTTTTTTTGGTATTCTGGGATTTATAATTCTAATGTTTTTGTTTCCCCTTTTTTGAGAACATAATTCTGGCTGGATCAAATTTTTAAAATGCTAGGTGTTTCTTCTACCATTTGTCCCTACATATTAATTAATATATTTGTTATAAATATATAGTCTAACATTTTTTTTAATGAGTTCCATTCTGTTAATAATATGGTATTACAAATTCTCTTAATTTCACAAGGCATTCAAATATTGTCTCGAGTGTTGGTCTGGTTTTTAGGTTGTTCCTAGTGTGGAGTTAGAAACCAATTTTGCCTTTTACATTTTTGGTCATTGAACCTGTTCCTGCTTTATTGTTTTTATTCCAGTCTGTGTTTGCGAATTCTTTTTTAATTATTTTAGCTATATTCTTTTTTGTTTTATTCATTTCTGTTACTTCCTATTTGTTGAAATATTTATGTTAAGGCTAACTTGATCTTCTTCTTGTATGAAAATTTTTGTTCCATCCATTTGTATGTTGTTCTGTTCCAGTAAAAATAATTTCAATTTATTGCTTTTTTCCTTTCTGTCAGTGCAAATCTTCAATCTATGTTCGTGGACCGTTGTTGTTAAGGTGCTTCATCCATTGATTCATAGTTTAATGGGATTCTATATTCATCTTGTATTATTAATTCTTTGTTTGGCATATTTATTACTGACTTGTTTTTTTTTCTGAAAATTCCATGCCTAACATTATTGGGTAAGGAGCAATATTGAAGACTTTCGCTTTTATCTGAAGCGTTTGGTTCTTTACTGTTTGTAATGGTGTGGTAACTTTACTCATTACTTGTATACCGTGTCACCCTGCTCCTATAAGAACTATTTTACTATTTTTATGTCTTAGTCTTATTGTTCAGTCTTTTTGGATATCGTTATTATGTGTATCTATTACTGCCGTAATGTTTTCGTTGTATAGATTTGCTGTGATGCAGAGTATTCCTATTCTCTCCTTGTCCCCTTCTGCTAGGATGACTTGGGTGCTCAATTTCGCCAACCTCTGTCATTTGGGTAATTTCTTCTGCAAGATACTGCGCAGGTGTGGCACGTTTAGTTATTAGAGCTATTTCTGTGGGTCTCCCTCATTGATTTGTATAGGAGTGGATAAGCAATAGCCGCCTGTCGCACTATTCAAAAGTGGCAACCTATGGGCGAAAAAACAGGTTTCTGCGCATGACAAAATCGACGTAAAATGGAAAAACGTAAACAAAGAAGATACCGTTTTGTCATGCGCGCTAAAACACTTGCCGTTTCAGCAGACGTCGGTCAGGATCGAACTTGGCTTTTGTCTTTGACGTGTTTTCGTTTTGACGGCGCGGGGTTTTGAGTTAATAATTCGAGTTTTTACTTTTTTTTTACCTTCTTTGGACCTAGTATCTGTAGTTGCTTAATTAGTTTTAGTTTAGTGGTTCACGTTTGTGGTTTGTACGTAACCTATTTTGATTTTCGTTTACATTGAACAATACGCTGATAAACAATCGGCGATGCTACCAAAATAGAATCCTGAAAGTGTATGGTTGTGTTTTGTAGTAGTAGAGGCAAAATACCCGTGATTTCCTATTTCAAGTAAGTCTAATTATTATAAGTATTACTTATTTATACCTTATTGTTTGTTTCACTACGCTAACTGGGGCCTATTTTACAATCGGCAAGACTCCACTACCGAATATTTGGTGAAATAATCACTTTCCAAGTCCGGGCCTGCCTTTTTACCTTCACGGTGCAACAGCTAGCTCCTACTAATTTTCTAATGCGCAAGTCCAAATAGAAATATCTTTGTTTACATTTCGCGGTCGTAAATTTGCCATGTTTGGTCTATTTATTGCTTATCCACTCCTATACAAATCAATGGTCTCCCTATAGTCCCTATAACGATTTTGGTTAACCCCATTTACATATCTTGGGAGTCTTCGTAATTGGTATAATTGTTTTGTAGGGCTTCTTGTCCTTGAGGTTACTTTCTTTATTCTGATATTGGGGTTTATAATTATTTGCGCGGTACTTGTTGTGAGGACGAACATTTATATTAATTGGAGAACGATAGCTGTATTGAGGACGATAATTGTTTGGTCGGTATTTTTCTGTTGATCTCTATTTCCTCTCCGTCTTATGGTCGCCAGCGCCTTCAGTGCTTCCAAGTCCCGGGGTTGGCTGTTGGAATATTTGTTAGCCCGTAAAAATTGTAGTAATTTCCCTCCGTGAGTTCTTCGCTAAATATTCTTATGAATTCTTCTAGGGCCATGTTTGTTCTATAGTTGTGATAAAGTACCCTGAGTTCATATAGGTAATTTATGACAGCTTCGTTCTGTAATTGCTTTCTTTCTTCCAGTATCTTTTTACGAACTGCCTGATAACATTGCTCCTTCGACCAAAAATGTCTCAAAATAAGCAATCTTTAGTGCATCATCCCAGCCGTTTGCAATTGCAATTCATTCGTATGGTTTTATGAAATCGTTGACTTTGCATCTGCAAGGATGGAATGTAGGTGGGCTAATGAATTGTGATATTGCTGCTTTCTTTGCAGTAGCCAAAGCGCCAGTGATTGTTATATTTAGATAAATATTCCAACAGGGTCAAGTCGCTAAAGATGTAGCCGCTCAGGCTCCGTAGAAATTGAAATAATGGGTTATAACAGCCCCATCTTTCTAAGTGATTTGTGATGTAATTTTTAATTTTATTTTAATTTCAATGTTTAACTTAGGTGTGGCCCAAGAGCTTAATTGTTTTGACTCGACTGTGCTGATTCCTGACAAAGAAGCACTGATGATGGCCTAAGGCCGAAAGCGCTCTGCATTGCATACTAATTAAAAGATTTAGCACGAAATACATAGCTTTCAATTTAATTGTTATATTTGCCATATTATGTAGTGTTGATTGGATTTCTCAGACTTCTTCTTGTTCGTTTTCTTTCTCATTAATGTTGTTCTCTTCCCCAGTATCCGTGCCGCTGTGTGATGCGTTTTCATCTTGGTATCTTTGTAGATTTTTACTTGATAGTTTGTTTGATTAAGGTGTGTTTCTCGAGAAATTAGACTTTTTAAATTTGTTCTTAGTTTATTATTGGGGATGTCGATGTCGGTTGAGATTTTCTGACTTTCTTTGACGCTGCGAAGGTGGTTGTGCTACTGTGAGGTAGGGTGAGCTCCTCTGATGGCATGTTGGATTGACTCTTAGAATGTAGACCATAATTTTATAATTTTTACCCGATATTCGGTGATGCATTTAATTAGACGACAATAAATACTAAGTCTACCAAAATCTCAAGAAGGCAAATCGTTATGATTTTGAAAAATCTCAAAGAAATCTGGTACAGAACTAACCCAAACTAACCACGGCTATAACAAAAATTAGACGGCCCATGATTTATTTAGCTGGATCAGAGATCTATGTGGAAATAGCTATCTCCTTGACGAGCCCGTGGTCCTATGTACCGGGGTCAGAACGGTGACCTCCACCACGTGTTACAGGCAATATGCTGCTTGCTCGCAGTTCTCTGTGATCTTTCAGGAAGCGTAGCTCAGATGGTGATAGAGAATATAAACTCGCTCTCTTTAAAACAAATGTATGTCTATTGACGACTCGGAATAGTATAATAATCAGAAGAGTGTGATGTGTATATCTCTTTGTTAGGTAGCGGCTAACGGGTTCTTTTTAGACCAAGATTGAAGCATTGAATCAAGGTTTATTTTAATATACTTTAAGTTACGTTAAATTTAAGAGGTTTTCTTTATTTACTTATAGCTTTACGTACTTGCTTTGGTTTATTTTTAAGCAACTGACTTTTACTTTACAGTGACTTATTTTGGGGAAGAGACCATTCAGTTGTTTCCCGTAGATGTACAATCGACTGAGTCGGGATTAGGTATAGTGGGTTAGGACATCCAGGGTCGTTCCTGTACAGGTACAATAGACTCGGAATGATGCTAACATGGTTAGCGAAACACAGGTAGAGTGCAAAAATTATGTTTCGGTATTCTGGATAAAATTGTGAAGTAGTGCACCACAACTTAGTTTAAGAACTTGGTATTAGTATATTCCCGTATCCTAATCTTGTTAAAAATAAATATTAAAGCGTGGTTTAAGCGTTGAGAAGATTTGGCAAGTTTATTTTTAGTATGCTCAGGGATCACATGTTCGTCAAACATAGAACATTCCAGTGTACGTTCATTTAGAAGAAACCAAATCTACTCTATCAAAGAATCAGTCATGACGAGTAAGAATTTGTATTGTAACGTCTATTTTTGCGCGATTAATTTATTACTTATAAGGGTCTTATTCTTCGGCTGCTGATTACTCGGGGCTGATCCAGAGCTCTCGGTTACTAGAACTGTCCCATTCCAGATTATGAAAATATCGTCGACAGAAAATTAAAGTTAGTTATTGTTAATAAAGCAATGAAAACATGAAATTGAAAACCGCAATAATCAAAACCATCATACCTAACTAAGTTTTTATCATCGAGATGCCAATACAGACACTAAAATTTCGGACACAGGTTATAAGCAAATACTTACATATTATAAGGAGTAGATATCTTTGATCCATAAATAGTTTCTGCAGTTATACCTTACGAACTACACTGCTCAAAAAAATTAGAGGAACACTTTTTTGTATCCCTATAACTTTTATTGTGGAAATTATATACATATGAGACATTTAAATTCGTTAAGCCACACATATTATTCTAATAAAAGATAAATTTAGGAATCAAGAAACCATTTATCCTTAAGGTATGATTAACAATTTAAACAATAGGAAAATCAAAGTGTCGATAGATGTATTTTCCGTGCAAAACATTTTGGAATTGACTTTGTATGAGTATTATCTCGTGTGATCTCCACCAGCATGATTAACTCCATGACATCTTCTTGGCATGCTTTTTATGATTATTCAAAGATTGTTTTAGGGTATACTTGCCCATTCTTTGATTAAGGCTTCTTCTAGCTGCTGAAGAGTTTGAGGTGCATTTGGACGCTTCCGACTGCGTCTGTCCAACAAATCCTGATCGTGTTCGATTTGATTTAAATCTGGATTAATCGCAGGCCAATCCATGCTTTGAATACCTCGTTCAGGTTCTTCGTATGTTCTTCTAGCATATTATCGATGTAACGTTGAGCGTTTCATAAATTACCACAAGGTCGGTTTTTCCTTCAAGATTTATCCCACCCCAAACCATTATCGACCCGCCACTAAATCTTTGAGCTTCTCGTACTGCAGAAGCAGAATACCGTTTGCCGGGAAGTCTGCAAACACGTGCTCGACCATCACAACATGTAAGACGAAATCTTGATTCGTCTTTGAAGAGCCTTTGTGTATCCAATGTCGAAGTTACCAATCAATATACTCACGAGCAAAATTTAAACTGCATATTTTGTGATGCTGTGTCAATCATGTTTTCGCACGGGTCTTCTGGGTCTCAAGTTAGCTTCTCTTAATCGATTTCTAACCGTCCCGTCTGGTCGAAAACATCTAGTACCCTAAGGGCTCTTTGAAGATAATTTGCTATTAATATACGATTACGCAATGATGAAAAAACTAAAAACTTTGGATGGTTTTCCTTTTACGACCTTGCCCGAGGCCCCTTCTGTACTGATCAGCTTCCCTATAACGATCCCATAAAGTTTAAGGACAGAAGGAACGTGATTAAACATTCTTGCAACTTGCCAAATACGGAACCCATTTTCAATCAAAGAAACAGCACGAGCAACATCTACTTCATTAAAATGCCGCATTTAATTTTTGTGTCTTGTTGATGTCTAATTTACTTTCGCAATTATATGTTGTTGTTACCATGCCTATTATATCCCAACACTAAGCATAGATCACTTTATCGCCACTCTCTTTTCTGCATTGTTTTTAAATTGTTAAACTTACCTTAAGAATAAATGGTTTCTTGATTTTAAATTTATTAATTAATTAGGATAACATGTGTGGCTTTAGGAATTTAAATGTCTCATATGTATATCATTTCCACACTATAAGTTATAGAGATACAAAGAAGTGTTCTTCTAATTTTTTTGAGCAGTGTATTTTTAAAGTTTAATGCGGCGTAATTATTATAATAATCCCAGCCTATGAGTTGGGAGCATATGCATATAATATTTACTTAATAGATACCAATATACATAACTGACTATTAAGTGATGCTTGAAACTTTAAACTACCCTTCAAAGTTTTGCGTAAACTTTGTGATATTTTAGTTAAGCAAAACTAGTTTGTTTTAAAATGTAATATGCTGGAAGCTCATATGTGTTATAGCTAGCGAAGTTTTAATGGTCGGAAATAGTAGTTGTCGTAACTGAGGTACCGTCACAAATAAATGCTACATGAGATCAGCATAATAATGTTTTATTCGGGGCACGTCTCGCTAACCGGCTCAAATAAATCGTTGCTAAGAGATGCGTATTTTACTTATTTATTCTTAATTTGTTGTGATTACAGAATAATAACCTGTGACGTAGCGGATTGCTGAGTATTTTGATACAGCTATCACATAATAAAAACTGTATGTAAATTAGTTCTTTCGTGTCTACATAAATCGGTGTCAAAAAAGCTGTTAAAAAACTTGTTTTTACTGATTATCTTAATTCATTACAATTGATTGAACATCCAAAGAAAAAGAACTGGTCCTATGATATGCAGAGTGGTACTTCTTAAGGCACAATTTTTTGTTGCAATTTCAACCTTTATCTTCAGCCCCTAAGCAGGGGGGTGACAGTTATCTGCAAAATTGTTAATTGAAAGGGGTGTCGACCGATACCTTATTTCAAAGTAATTTTACTCTGATTATAACATTCAAGTTTGAAGTGTAGGCAAACAGTTTTTAGTTAACAGGTAATTAATTAATCATAAGAACTATACACCTCAAAATGAGGGTCTGAAGATCGTTTTGACGGGGGTGAATTTCACCCCCTAAAATTGGGGATGTGTAGGTATCTTTATTTGTAATTTTTTCTTAAAGAAGGTAAATACGAAAAAAGGCCTTCCCCTAGTTTTCTTATTGGTTTATTAAATGTTGGAAATGACTTTCATTTACCTCCATGCAATAAATACAACATTGCCTTTACGTTACGTAATATTTCGGGTGTAAGGTGGCATTCATGAATTATACGATATCGCAAATCATCCAATGGTTCAGGCTGGGTCTATTATGACCTCTTTTTCCAACCCAGTATTAGCGAAGGTTGTCATCTAACAATTGATGTATCGGCTGATCGAAATGAGGAAATGAAACGTCTTGTTGAAAAATTATGGTTTTATGTTCTTGTTAATTCTTTAATGTTTCTGCAAGGGCTGGATGAACAGCAATTCCCAAACAATTCCAGTTACATATGGCCATCAAGATTTCCTTCCACCTTTTCTACCATTTTGATTTTACAATCGATTTGATTCAAATCTACATAATTTACGTTGAACTGATTAAATTGAACCCTTAGAAAAACCAAAGAAAAATTGTTTAAATGCCAATCTGATTAGAGTTGATGTTTAAGTAAACCAAGTTTTTTCAATTCACTCGTTTACTATTTCATTATTCTGCTGTTCTCGAGGTACTTGAGTAGTTGCTGACTACAGGTTCAATGACTTTGGGCGATAGTTTGAGGATGTGGTTTTCTTGCCTTTTTTTGGAACAGGTTGCACTCGAGCGACTTTCCAAGAAGATGGGTAAATCCCTTTTCCGCAAGACAGAGGAAAAAAGCCTGGAAAAAATGGCTGTTAATTCGTTGACGCAGTTCTTTAACACGATGGCAGGTATTCCGTCCGGTCCTAATACCTTTTGCGTATCTAGTTTTTTTGAGGATTTTACAGATATCACGGTGATGAAACTTAACTTCTGCCATGGTAGTATTGATATTGGATATGGTGGGGAGAGTCTTCCCTGGGGTGCGTTTAAGGTAGAGTGCGATGAAAATATTTTGGCGATCATGTTTGCTTTTTCCTTAGCTGTGATGCCGAGTTCGTCTGGGTTAGGTCAGAGAGACGTTTTTGCAAAGTTATTACTTACGATTATTGCCTTTGCTACCGACCAGAAATTCTTGGAGCCACTGCAAAAGTTTACAAAGTATATAGGCTACAATGCTTAAATACGAATCAGAAAAATGGAAGGTACCATACATCTCCCAATCCACAAGAATAAAGACAAGCGAAACTGTAACTACTCCATAGGTATATGAGTACAATGAGCAGTTTGTCCGGAAAAGTTATGCGACACCTGATTGAAGACAATTTTAGGGAAAAGGAAAAAGAATAGAATTGTTTTCATGAAGGAATGCCATGTTACCGATAATATGTTTGCCTTAAAAAAGAAATTGCTATAATATAAAAATACGCCATATATTTTTGGTGCTTCAAAAAGCATACGACTCCCTCCGATTCCCTGTGGGCGGTACTAGAATAGTCTCATATTACTCCCATTTATATTAAAACGCTTAAAGAACACAAATGGACTAAACCTAAGCTAAAAATGGGTAAATATATTGAAGAAAAATTTCTAGTCTCCAAAATGCTGTATCTCATCAACACTTTTTAAAGTATATACCGCAATCACATCTTAAGACGCTCCTTGTGTTCGTTCTAGATCTAGATCAATTCAGCTTTGTTCCAGGTCATGTAGCATCAGGTCAAAAAATATTGCGATAATGACTGAAATATCGACCAACTGATATTCTGGCCTTATCTATGACTGTAATAAAATTACAAATTTACTTAAAATTTCCCATTTTTATTTTCATTAAATTTGGCTGTAGCTTCACATGGATTTTCCTCCTTATGCCTTAAGAATATTTTTCATATTTTAGACCAGAGCTTCCGAAGTTGATTCTAAAGTAAGCTTTGCTCACTTCGCATAGCTAAGTAATTTTAACATTGATTTCTTGTCGATTTCTTTCCTCGCCATTTTTTGCCGCCCTCAAAAATCGACGCCTTTATGCATGCATAACCAGCCCATCTCTAAAAATGGCCCTGTCACTTTGATGATTATAACACTCATCGCTAGCTACTCGTGTAAAAATCATCCTCGTTTACTATAGCCTATATTATGCGCTCCTTTAATAATATACCTTTAAAACCCACTTTTTGATTATTAAATCAATTTGAGACTTGAAACTATTTTTGATAATTGATTATCTGTCTCCAGTAAACTAGATTATACTCACTGACTTATTGGACGCTTGATTAGCATTAGCTTCTAACTCTCGAGACATACCTGAAACAAGCAAAACAACATCAGAATTAATCACATCACGACAATAAATTCAAATAATTTCAGAATTGGAAAGCATAATATAAAAATTATCTAAATGGCGTCACTAAATAATGAACTGTAATGTGCCACTGTGAACGATCTAGTAATGACGGTAAAAGTTAAAAGGAAGAAAATAAATATTTGTTAACTTGTAACGGAATATATGCTTATTCCGCTCCACTTATATTTCGGTTCAATTGCGAATAACTTTCGTTATTTAATATTTAAGTTGCCAGTGACATCTATTAACGAATAGGTTTATTTCTTGTGGTTAGCAATTTTAGGAGCGCAGTACGCTATTTTATACCTACAATTCATGAATTTAATTTACTATAGATTACTATATTTAATATTGGGTATTTCTATGGCTTGACGAAAGCGAGGTCGTTTATCTTGTGTCGAGACGTTTGACGGGTAAGTGCTAATTTTTAATCTTGAAATATTTAATTCATCTTGAAGTATATTTAACTAATTCTTTCATTTTTAAATACATAATTAATATTTGTTTATGATTCGTTTAGTCTTATTCGACTAAAGCAAGAATTTAGCATTGTTATATTTCACTTTTAATTGGCTTACATCTTCAATAACTTTTAATTATTGTCGTGACCGTTGTGTCTGAGGGAATCAATACTTCATGAACCAAATAAGTCCTCGAGAAAACCAAGAGATTGGGAACAGGCAGAAACGGTTCCAGTAGAGGTCCCAATACGATCGCATGGTTACAGAATAATTGGACAAGCTAAGTATTAGCCAATCAGAAGATAAACATATTGTAAAGACCAATTATTGCGCTTCATTCATTCTTTTTTTTATCTGTAACAATTAATTTTAATTTTCAATGCTAAGTCAAATTTATTCATCAAACAACTTCATTTCAAATAACTTCATCAATTATGTTTGTAATTTAATCACATCGATAAAGTCCATTTCAAATTTCATCAATCGTATTTGTAATTTAATTGTATATTTACTACATTATTGTTTTGAAATTTATTTCTTTAATTTATCGCAGGATAGAGGTCTGTGAGACATTGCGAATTGCAAGGGCAAATTTCTGATATTTTTATCTTTATATTTATTTATATTTAAGTATTCATATTCAGTTCGCAGTGTCTCTAGGAACTCTGGCGCCCACAATACACAAAAAAATCACTGCTAGTAAAAGAACGACGACATACCCCCTAAGAAAAATAAAAACGACTCTCATGAACTTGAACGAGCAGTATTTCATTACAAAATGGTGCATAATGCCATACTTAATAATTAATTAATTAATATTTCGCTAGCTTTCGCTACAAATTAGCGCCCAACTAAATATATCGTTACAAATTGGCGCCCAACGCCAATCAGCTAATTTTCATTACAAACTAGGAATATTCTGACTCAATCAACTAATATAGGAATAAAAATACCAGTATATAAGAACTCAGCTTTACAGCCCGAACCTTGAAAACGGATGAAATGTTACATGATGTCAGGACTCACAGGCATTACTTTCAATGAGACTCGTATGAATACGAATGAAATAGAAAAAACAAATATTACATTCCAAGAAAGTTCTTGGCTGGTAATATAACATATTACGGAGTAATTAATAATCAAAATAAGAAAAAATTGCTTAAACTAATAGACGCACTTTATTTTGTGTGTGACCTATAAAGGATCACAGAAAATAAAAGTTGAAGCTCTGGAAACAGATGCAAAGAGAAGATCACTGTGCATCTCACGAAGGGAACTTTCATTACATTTTAACCCAATTTAATATACTTTATGCTTATTTTGTAGGTAAATAACTGCAAATTTAGTACTTGAAATTAGGGAACGGGGAAACTTTTCCCTTGCTCCCGCACGGGAAAAATTTTTCCGGAAAAACTTACTTTCTTTGCTCTGCAGAGACGTCGATAAGATAGTTTTCAGAGAGGTATTATGAAAAGGCATTTTTAAACATTTGCATGTTGCTGGTTTTCGGCTTTGTCAGTCTTTTAAATGTGTAAATAACAATCATTTTAAATATGAATTTCAAAATGTAACAGAAAAATTATTCTCTCCAAAATATAGGATAAATTTTATGTATATTGTCTTTGACCATCTAATTTGGCTAAACGGTTGCTCGTAGCGATTTAAAAGTGGGTAGGCAAGATGAAGTTCTTAGTTTGAAAAAAAACTTTACAATCATTTCTATACACTGTGTTTTAGAGTTAGCCTAAAATTTTATATTATTTAGAAATCATCATCATCATCTTCAGCTTTTCTCCGTCCATTTCTGGACATAAGCTTCTCCAATTCGTCGCCATTCGCTTCTGTCGGTCGTCTGACTCATCCATTGGGTACCTGCCAGTTTCTAGATGTCATCTTCCCACCTCTCGTTCATGGTCGTCCTTGGTTCCTTTTAGTTGTTCTGGGTCTCCACTCAGTTGTCTTATTGGTCCATCTATTATCATCTGTCATCAAATGGCCAGCTCATTTCCATTTTAGCCTTGTCACCCGTTCTGCGATGTCTATTACTTTTGTCTTTTGTCTGATCGATTCGTTTGTCTTTCGGTCTTGTAGTCGTATTCCTAGCATTTTCCCCTCCATTTTTCTTTGAGTAATCCTTAAATACTCCATGGTCCCCTCATTAACGCTCCATGAATTTGAAAGACTTGTGTTTTAAGGTATTGTGAAAATCTGGAATTAAGGACATCACTAAGTTTTCCATATGCTGTCCATCAAAGCCGAATTCTTCTGGAGAACTGCCCTCTCTGATTGTCCTTATCGAAGGATATTCTTTGTCCGAGGTACACGTACTCGTTTACGTCATTAATTTTACTGTTGTTGTCAAGGTCAAGATCTGTAACATTATTGGAATTAGAAATTACTTTTGTTTTTGCTGCGTTCATTTGTAGGCCGTAGCTGTTTGCGGCACTGTTTAACTCCTGTAGCATGGTCTTTAAATCATCCATACTCTCGGCAAGAAGTACAATATAGTCTGCAAAGCGAAGGTTATTTAATTGTTCACCATTGATGTTAACACCCTTGGCCTTCCATTCAAGTGTCTTAAAGATATCCTTCAGAGCTGTTGTGAATATTGTATCTCCCTGTCTCAAGCCTCTCCATAAATTGATTGGATCAGTTCCCCCAAAGACTTGCACTGTCATGATTGCGTCATAGTAACGAGCGTTGATCAGCTGTATATATCGACTATCGATACGGCATCTCATTAGAGCATTTAAAAAAGCCCATTTTTCAAAGTCGATAAAAGCGAGGAAGATCTGTTGATTGATCCAGTGATTTTCCTACTATTTGGCGTAATGTGTGAATATGATCAAGCGTACTGTACCCCCCACGAAAAGCGGCCTGTTCTACTGGCTGGAATTCGTCAAGCTTGTTGGTAAACCTGTTCGTTATTATTCTTGTCAGGAGCTTGTAGGTATGAGACAGCAGTGAGATCGGCCTGTAGTTTTTAATATTGTTACGTTTTTCCCGTGGGTTCTTAACAGAATTACAACTTTGCTATTTTCAACTAATACTCTCTTTATTCACTACCACTGTATACAATTTAACTCACTAAACTAGTCTTATAACTTTACCACTAATATCTATTCAACACTCAATGATTAACGGAACTGAACTAACTAACATTCGTCTTAGGTCTGCTTGTATATAATTTCAAATCTATCACGAATATTCGGGAAGTATTCCGAGGCCACTCTATATGATCTCGACGAGGCCATCGAGATAATTCCAGCGATCCCGAAACTTCGCGGCCGGCCGGGCGATGATTCATACAGACAGAGAAGCGAGCGGCACGGCGCGGCGGCTAGTTCTATAGGGTAGCACAAAAACGTTCGGTTGGTTGTTAGTCGTGACATTGCCTCCCTCTTAAACCTGATCGTCCCGATCAGATACTTCATGTCCGTGATATGCTTTCAGCCTGTCGAGGTGGACTACTTTCAGTTTGCTTTTGGGGCTACGCTGAATTCTATACACTACGTCATTAATTCTTTTGATAACTGTATAGGGCCCTTCCCATACTGGCGTAAGCTTGGGAGATCTTCCTTTCTTCCTTTGCGGATTATATAACCAGACTTTATCGTTCATCTGAAATCCCACAGAATTAGCTTTGAGATCATATCGTGTCTTCATTCGGTCGCTGGCTTTCTCCGTGTTTTCTCTGACTAATTCATGGACGTATAATAACTTTTCCTTAAGCGAGTCTGCGTAGTCTTGAATTTCCATATCCTGGTTGTCTGGCGTTCCAAATAATAGGTCACAGGGTAAACGGAGTTCTCTTCCAAATAAAACCATGGCTGGTGTTAGTCCTATCGTATCATGGACTGCTGATCTATAGGCCATTAAAAATAGTGGTATGTGTAGGTACCAATCCTTCTGATGTTCATCTACGACCTTTGACAAATGTTCTTCAATGGTTTTGTTAAACATCTCAACCATGCCGTCTGATTGTGGATATAAGGCGGTAGTCCGTGTTTTATGGATGTTGAGTAAATCACAGACTTTCTGGAAAACCTTGGATTCGAAGTTGCGTCCTTGATCTGAGTGCAACTCTAACGGAACACCAAATCTGCTGAATAAGTTATTTACAAGGACCTCTGCTATGGTAACAGCTTCTTGATTGGGGATCGCAAATACTTCAGACCATTTACTGACGTAATCAATTGCCACTAAAATGTACTTGTTACCATTATTTGTTTCTGGAAAAGGGCCAGCTACGTCAATAGCGATACGTTCAAACGGTAGGCCCACATTATACTGTTTCATTTTGCCCCTAGATCTTGTTTTGGGTCCTTGGCTTGCGGCACAGGTTGAGCACTGCCGACACCACGATTTCACATCCTGGCAGTAGTTGACCCAGTAAAATCTGTCGCGAATCTTGTCAATCGTTTTGTTCACCCCGAGATGAGCACCAGACTTTCCATTATGAACTTCTTCCAGAACTTCCGATATCTTCCTCCTTGGTACCACTAACTGTGTCTTCACTACTTTTCCATCGGCGCTTTCCCAGGCTCGTTTAAGAAGTCCATTTTCCACCACCAGAGAGTCCCACTGAGCCCACAGAGTTTTAAAAGCAAGTCCTTTAGTTGATATCTCGCTCCAGCTTGGTCTTGGTTGATGTTCTTCTTTAGCTCTTAGCGATAGTGCTATTTCACTATCTTCAAGCTGATCCTTTTTAAGTTGCTCTGTGGTCCACTGCTGATCAACCTCAAATTTCGTTTGCCTAATCGGAGTAACTTCTTCTCGTTGATCTATTCCTTGGCAATGCTTACAATTATCCGCGCATGGTCTTCTGGATAAAGCATCTGCATTATTATGCAATCTCCCTGCCCTGTGCTTAACCTTAAAGTTATATTGTTGCAATTTTTCAAGCCACCTGGCTACCTGTCCTTCAGGCTGTTTCATATCCAAAAGCCATTTAAGTGCTGCATGATCAGTCCTTATCAGAAATTCTTGCCCATCTAGATACTGATGGAAATGCTCAACAGACCGTACTATTGCTAAAAGCACTTTTCGGGTTACACAGTAGTTACGTTCAGGTTTCGAAAGTGTTCGACTGTAGTATTCGATAACTCGTTCTTCTCCTGCTTGTACTTGCGATAAAACTGCTCCGATGCCGTTGTTGCTTGCAGCTGTGTCCGATACAAATTTACCCTTTTGTTCCGGATATCCCAATATTGGACTAGAACATAGAGCCGCTTTTAATTTCCTGAACGCAGAATCGCAGTTATGATCCCAGTTATAATTTGCTCGTTCTTCAGTGAGCTTATGTAGAGGTGCAGCTATATTTGCAAATCCTTCAACAAATTTTCTATAATAAGTACATAGTCCAAGGAAGCTGCGCAGTTAATGTTTGTCGCGAGGACGAGGCCAGTCCTTGATTGCTGTTATCTTCCGTTGGTCGGTTTGGATTCCCTCTGATGACACGACATGTCCGAGAAATTCAACTTTTTGTTGGAAAAGAAAACATTTCTTTGGATTCAGTAAGAGCTGAGTATTCTTGATTCTAGTAAAAACTTCATGCAAGTTTTGTAGGTGCTCTTCGAAAGTTTTTCCCATTACCATTATATCATCAAGATAGACCAAGCACGTCTTCCAAGTGAGGCCTCGTAGAACAACCTCCATAAGACGCTCAAAAGTAGCAGGTGCATTGCATAGTCCGAAGGGCATATCTCTAAACTGATATAAACCACTTGCCAGTAGCCGCTCTTTAAGTCGAGTGTTGAAAACCAATGAGATCCTGCTAGTGTCGTCAACGTGTCATCAATCCTGGGAAGTGGATAGCTGTCTTTCTTGGTGACGTCATTGAGCTTTCTATAGTCCACGCAGAATCTGGTAGTTCCATCCTTCTTGGTGACTAAGACAACAGGAGACGACCATGGGCTTGATGATTCCTCAATAATTCCATCGTCAAGCATTTTGTTGACTAATGTGGTAACCTCTTGCTGCTTCGTCAATGGTAGCCTACGAGGATGCTGCCGTATGGGGTGAGCACTTCCAGTGTCGATTTTATGTTTTATGATGTTCGTTTTCCAGTAGTGCCATTTTTTCTTTCAAAAGCTGTGCTCTGCTCTTTGATAAATTGTGTAGCTTTCTTCAGTTCTTCGGAGGACAGATGATGCCACGACTTCTGGAAATGTTCTAGGACTTGCTTAGGTGACGTTGAGGGTGTTACTTCTGACTGTGTCTCGCAACTGGTTACCCACTGCATCTGCTCGCAAGTGGCTATTACATCTCCTTTATTGATTTTCATAGAACTGGATGAAATATTTGCTATCCTTATCGGTATTTCGCCATCAGTTTTGACTAGTGCTTTGCCTACGAGGTGTTTACAAGGCAAATCGTGGTGTTGGATAAGTCCGATGCAGCCCCCAAAATCCTTCTCCAATTTCCCAAAAATTATCTGCTCGGTATTTCCGCTTATTCTGACAGTACATGCCGCCACTACTTTAGTCGGTGTGCCCTCGTCTGTTCTATTAAGGATGAACTCTTCGGTGCCAAACTTCAGAAGATTAAGCATGTTGTCAAAAGAGAATCCATGTTGACCGATGAGATCCATCCCCAAAATAAATTCGTCTTCGATGTCGGCGACTAACACTGTGTGGTGTAATTTAATTCGTCCCAGTTGAAGTTCGATATCCATTTCCCCAAGTACTTCAGCTGTCTCACCGGTAACTGTACGTAAAACTACATTCTTTGATATGGGTAGAACTTCTACCCTATTTACCCTGTTGGACCTTGTCAAAGATACCGCCGCACCAGTGTCAACAGTAATTGTTATGGCCCTTCCGTTGATCTTTCCTTTAACAGCTAGACTATCGGCGGCTTTTCCTAGGCTTTTTATGGAGACGATCCTGGGGGCTTCATCTTCCTTAGCCAACACCCGCCCCGCAATGTTGACTAATTGAAGTTTTCCTGATTTGACTTGGAGGCCCTAGCGTCTCTGGATGGAGATCTAGACCGTAGTTGTACACGGCAGTCTCTTTTGAAATGCCCAGTCCTGCCACATCTATAGCACTGACTTGATGCATTTCGGTTACGTGGCCTATCTTCAATTGGCTCCCGGAATCTCCCTGTGGCCTGAAGAACTTCCGTTAATTTCTTCAAAATTTCGCCCATCTCAATTAATTCACAGCTGTTTGTTGGCTTTTCTTCCTGGATGGATACGGCCCTGATTTTTGGCTTGGAGATGTTACAGGCTGCCTCGATTTCTAGGGCTCGACCCAAAGCTTCGCTGCTATTATCAAATTTGGCTAGGCGTAGCATTTTCTGAGTTTCTGGATCTCTAATACCATCCACGAAATATTGGGCAGCAAGTTCCTCTTGAAATTCCTCTGTCGCTCCCGGGTAGGCCAATTGAATGAGACGTCTAATGTCTCAAACTCTCAAACTCTTGCAGGTTTTCACCAGGCTTCTGATGTCGGGACTTAACTTGTGCCTGATACAGTTGTCTTCTATGTTGGTCGCCAAATCGTCTCTCCAGGACAGCTACGAGTATGTCATAATTCCCTTGTTGGCTGATGGGAATGGTCTGTAGTAGTTCTAGGGCAGACCCACGAAGCGCTACCACTAGTGATGTAGCCATTTCTTCATTATTCCAACCGTTGGCAACAGCAGCGGCTTCAAATTGTCTTTTGTACATTGTCCAAGATGTTTGACCGTCATACGTTGGAGGTTTTATATTTTGTCCTGTGGCGAATACCCTGCTCTTGGTGGGTTCTTGATTTTTTAGTCTGGTAACTTCTGCCTGAAGATTCTTCATTTCCTTTTGTATATTGTCTACTTCTTTTTCAAATTTCTCATTTTGCCCGTCCAAAATTTTCTGAAGCCGGTCCTGTTCTATTTGCCTTTTATCTTCTTGGTCTTGTAAAATTTTCTGGAGCCGGTCCTGCTCTGCTTGTCTTTTGTCTTCTTGGTCTTGCAAAATTTTCTGAAGCCGGTCGTCCTGTTCTTTTTGCCTTTTGTCTTCCTTGTCTTTTAAAATTTTCTGAAGACGGTCCTGTTCTGCTTGCCTTTTATCTTCCTGGTCTTGTAAAATTTTCTGAAGTCGGTCCTGTTCTGCTTGCCTTTTGTCTTCTTGATCTTGAAAAATTTGACTTTGACTGCTTTTTACGTTCTTCCTCTTCCCGATCCGCTCGCCTCTCAGCATTTAAATTATCCATAAAATCGGCCAACATTTTATTTATTTGCTGCATTTCAGCCGTTTTTTGCCTTGTATTGACCATAGAATGTTATAAAATTTTACCAGAATCCACCAATCAAACGGTCTCGTTGACGTACTTATACTTCTTTCCTGGAAAAATACTTCGCAAGTCCGGTCCCCTCACAATCCAACTTCTGACACCAAATGTTACGTTTTTCCCGTGGGTTCTTAACAGAATTACAACTTTGCTATTTTCAACTAATACTCTCTTTATTCACTACCACTGTATACAATTTAACTCACTAAACTAGTCTTATAACTTTACCACTAATATCTATAGGGTAGCACAAAAACGTTCGGATGGTTGTTAGTCGTGACAATATCTTCCCTGTCTCCTTTCTTATAGAGGATAATCACATCCGCGTTTTTCCATGCTTGAGGGATTTCACCTTTATCTAAGCAGTCATTGAAAAGTTTTTTTTAGATATCACAATAGTTTTGAGCCTTCCATCTTCATTCGATTATTATATCATCCGGACCTGGTGCTTTGTTATTTTTCATTTTCTTGAGTGCAGTTTTAATTTCATTTTTGCTTATTTGTGGTAGATCCTCGGTGTGGTGCTTAGTTAATTTTTTTCTCCTATCTTTTTTATCGCGAGGTTTCTCGTATACTTTTGTTGAGTATAAAATCGTTTTAAATACTCAAGAATTTCGGTTCTTGTCTTGAGTTTATTTCCATTTTCGTCTTTTTATGATGTTATTTCGGATTTCTCTGTCGATATTCTTTTTCTAAATACTTCTGGCCCTTTGTTGTTTTCTATAACTTCCTTTATTACCCTCTTGTTATACTTGGAGACATCAACTCTTAATGGACTCTTGATAAGTTTGCTTCTTTCCCTTAGTTCATCGTGTGTCATGGATATTTTATGTTTATTTCTATCTGCAATCAATTTTTTAGTGTCCTCGGTGATTTTATCATTCGTTGTAGTTTTCCTATTAACTGAAAGAGTTTTTTCAACAGCTTTCTTAACGCTCTCTGGTACGTAGTTACTAAGCTGGCTTACTTCAGAAAAGTTTTCCATATCTTGTGTGAGAATATTTTCAAGATTCGTTCTGTACTCGTCTTCATTTTGTTGGATGTATTCTACAT
Source organism: Pissodes strobi (assembly GCA_016904865.1). Classification (NCBI taxonomy): domain Eukaryota; kingdom Metazoa; phylum Arthropoda; class Insecta; order Coleoptera; family Curculionidae; genus Pissodes; species Pissodes strobi. Next base: position 12,492 of record JAEQML010050691.1, on the reverse strand, counting down.
CTTTCATTCTTTTTTGCGAGGACGCCATTTTTTGCATTTCATGTTTTAAATTGATCTTAATTTTTGCTCTCACAAAAAATCTGTGATCGCTGACTTGTATATTATTTAGAACTATAACATTTTGAATTATATCTATTCTTTTGTAATAATAAAATCTATTTCGTTCTTTGTTTGGCCGTCTGGGCTTATACATGTCCACTTACGTCCTGCCTTTCTATGAAAGAAAGAGTTCATTAGTTTATGTTGATTTTCTTCTAAAAAGTTTACTAGCATCTGGCCCCTCTCATTGCGATCTCCCAAACACTTCTCGCCTTTCCTTTCTTTTCCCACAAATTTAGAAATACTCATACTTAATAAAAAAAAGTTTCTTATTTATTGTTTACATATCTCCGATAGATGGTAAAAAGCTTCCGGTTTCGGCAAGGCCGCTAGGCGTGAAACAAGATTTTTAGTCGCATTCCAAGCAAAAACCCATGGGAAATTTGTGGGTGTCAAAGTCAAAATAAGTAAGTATATAAGAGAAGTTTTATATAGCTTACTTCTTAATATAGTTTACGTGACTATGTCGTCTAATGTAACCTTCTTATTTTTAGCCAAATTATTTTTTTACGCAGTAATTATTTATTGTTTTGCTTGAATGTTGAATATGAGTATGCGTTCCATAGTTTTTTCAAGTTTATCCTAATGACCTTACGTCCTACAAAAACGTTGCAAGTACTTATTATGAAAGCTCTTCTTCAATTGATAAAAATATCTTCATTGCTTTTAGAGTATGGTTAAATAAGTGAACCATGATCTTTAAAATATTTGTAAATAAAGCCATCTTTTTCAAAATCAAATTTAAGTTTTAATTACATTTATCGTCATTATAAGCTTTCAAGAATATTTAACAGAACTATAATATTTTCTAGTAATAATAATGTCACGCATAGGATATTTGTAGGTATTTACTGTTATGATATGTAGGTATGTCGTGACGCCACGCCCAACCCAAACTAACCCACCCTAAGCACTAGAAGAAATCTATTATACTTACCTAACAAACATTTCGACCTTGGTTTTAGCGTCAAAATTTCGGATTGCCCCCCTCCCCTTAGCTCACAAGTTGGCAACGTCCTTGCGGCTTAGGAATTAAAGTTGAAGGGTTGAAAAATGTATTCCCTTAAAATCAATAATCGACGGGTTAAAGCGTTTTTACAGATCTTCATTTTAAATACTGAAAATAGTGGTGTAAGTTTTCATTGGGCGACCATAGATATTCATTGTTGTAGAAAAAATTCACAGCCCTTTACAAAGGTTCAACCGAGGGAGACATTGAAAATGCCGAAGCAGAATACAAAGCTTATTGAATTTGAGATCTGAGAAAACTCATAATTGTGTTGCAAGTAAGAGTTGATATAAGTTTGGGTTAGATCAGATTGGATTACGTAAGTTTAGTTTAGCAAATATACGACATAAATCCATATTACTTCAGGTGTCGTTGTTTTTTAAAATTTGTAACTTTAAGAGTGGTTGTAAAAAGCAAAATAACATTTGCATTCGATTAGTCTCTCATTCCCCGATCTAACGATATGCAACACGATTAGTCTGTCGTGAGAAACTAAAAGTCACCCTCTCCCACCCCTAACACAATTTAATGTAAAAAATGACTTTTAGCAGATTATGTAAGTTTAGTTTACCAAAATATACCACATAAATACATATTACCTCAAGTTTCGTTCGTCTTTACAGTTTATAACATTAGGGGTGGTTATAAAACCAAAAAAAAATTGCATTCGGTATAAACTTATTTTAATAATTTGAGTAAATTCCGATAATTTATACCCAATTTTAATAGATTTGGTTGTTGTCGAATCAACTTTCGGTTAGTTCACCTTATTCTCAACCCAATTTAGTCATTTGAGTCGGATCCGATACGTTATAATCAATTCATTAATTTTAAAAGATTTGGTTAGTTCCGGTTAGTTGTGTAATCAACTTTCAGTTAGTGTCACTTAGTCTCAACTTATTATACTTATTTGAGCCGGTTCCGATACGTTATAATCAGTTTTAACAGATTTGGTTAGGTGTGGTTAGTCGTCCAATCACCTATCGGTTAGTTTCACTTATTTCAGTCATTCCGATCGGTTCCAATACGTTATAATGAATTTAAACGGATTTGGTTAGTTCTTGTTAGTCGTTCAATCAACTTTAAATTAGCTTCACTTAGCCTCAAATTATTTCAATCATTTAAGTCGGTTCCGATACGTTTGAGTCGGCTCCGATACCTACATTATAAACAATTTTGTAATCAATTTCCAAAGATTTGGTTAGTTTTGGTCAGTCGTCTATTCAACTCTCGGTTCGTTTCACCTAGTATCAATTTATGTTAGTCATTTGAACTAGATCGTTATAATCAATTTCATTTTCAATAAATTTGGTTAGTTCTGGTTGGTCGCCTAACCAACTTTCGGTTAGTTTAACTTATTCTGAACCTAATTTAGTGCATTTGAGTTGGCTCCGATTACGTTATAATCAATTGTAATAGATTAAATTGTAACGGAATATATGTTAAATATATGTTATCATTATTCGTTTATTCCGCTCCATTAATTCTACCTATTTATCAATGGTTTTCAATGTTTAGTATATTGATAGGCAATGCTTGAATGCTTCCTTAGTTTGACGCCGTGTTTCTTACAACGGTTGTCACGTGTTTTGAACTGCCCAATGAAAAAAGCCATTGAATTTAAATGGGTAGAATGTACAATTTTGAAAAGTTTTGTGTCATCTTGTGTGAAGACGTCGGCACGGTGAGTGATAATAATTTTTGATCTCAAAATATCTTATTCATCCCGCATATTTTTCAATAATCCTTTCACACTTTAAATATATAATTAAAAATTGTTTCCAATTCACTTAGTTATATTTGGCTTTTGTATTGCATTTTCAAGTAATTGCAATTTTAACAATTGTAAATTTTTTTTGGTGACCTTACGGTTAAACACCGATTTTTTCGTGAATAGTTGCGTTTCTTATTGGTCAAATTCGTGTAATTTGATAATGGTTTAATCCAAATTTATCGAGAACGGAATTATTTCGTCGTTTTAAACGGTCACACACATTATTTTAGATATTTTCATTTAGATTTGACGATATTGTTAGGAAGATTCGCAGAGCAGATTTTATCTTTTCCTGTAAAAGGTAATAAATTGAATTTGTAGTAGAATTTCTCTGGGTTTTTCCTAGCAATATTGTTAGTTATAGTATTTCATTACTTTTTCAGTTTATTTGTAGCTTTAAACTATAATTATTATTGCTTATCGTGTCAACGTTTGATCCATGATGTATCTGCATTAATTTGCGTATTAAAGAGGTTAAGCATGTGTGAATTTACCTGGTTTAATTTTTTCTTTATCGTTTATCTTAGTTCCTATCTCAAAGCGAGATAGTAATTATCTTACCTTTATCTTTGATTAATTGAGACGTAATTTACGTCCAATTATTGTTTATGTGCCAAGGGCCATCTCAGTAACTTAAGTAAAGACATTACCTATTTGGAGTCATTAGACTTGTTTAAGAGAGGTTATTTATACCTCGTTCTTCCTATTTTTTTTATTAAAGTCTAGTGATTTTCTATTTGAAGTTGCCGAGAGCCACTGTTGGACAAGTTTCATAATTTTTTCATAATTTTCTTTTAAATTTCTAATTTCAATCATCATTTCCTTTGAATTTCATATCTCTAATTAAAGAAAAGAAATACCTTGAGTAACAGTAATTATTTATAGTGTTGTTTAATCATAGTTACTTATAATTTTTGCTGGATTAATATAATAGGTAATTTAAATTCTGATTACATTTGCTGTAACCGGTAAATTTGCAAGTTCTTGGTTAAAACCTTGTATGTCAAACTGAATTCCACAGGACACTCTTCTGTATAATTATAATTATAATTAGCAGTGTACACCGGTCTAAGACACTCAATTCTTTTCTTCATGTAAACGTTCAACGTTCCTACAAGACAACAGTCACGCATATCATTGTGGTGACAGTCGATCCGATAGCAGGCACGTGCAGACAACTGGGAACCATTCCTGGAATGACTGGTAAGCCTGTACCTATGCTTCCTAGCTATAGGCGTGTCCACTATAGCTAGGAAGCATAGGTACAGGCAGTTGAAGTTTCCAGAGGAGGTCCCAACCGATCACGTGCTTTGCAGATAATTAGAACAGTTGGGAACGTAGGTAACGTGTTACTTAGACAAAGAATTGTAAAGATCCAGATTTTATGTGTTTTAAATTTGTCGATCTTTAACACCAAAGTTAATTTCATTTTCATCATTTCGGTAAATTAAATTTTCAGTAATCAATTGTATTTGATTGCATGTGTAATCTAATTTTAAGTTAATTTTCATTTTTACCATTTTTGTCAACTAAATTCTCAGTAATCAATTGTATTTGATTGCATTTGTACTCTATGCACATGGTACCATAAGTTGTAATTTAACCATATAGTTAATATATAGTTGTTTTTAATTTACCTTCTTTAATTTACTACAGGACTGGATTCTATAAGACACGAATTATTCTTATCTTCGTAATTTCTAATTATTGTTATCTAAATATTGATATTCCCTGTTTGCATTGTCTTTAAGAACTTGGCGCCCACAATTACATTTAATATAATCAACAGGAGAACTGTTAATTGAATCCACCCCTATTCGCATTTAAATTAAATTAAATAAATCAAATAAATTAATTATCCTCACAAATTGGTGACTGAGCTAGAAATTCATTACAAAATTAGTTCCGGTTAGTCGTGTAATCAACTTTCAGTTAGTTTCACTTTGACTCAACTTATTTTACAAATTTGAGCCGGTTCCGATATGTTATAAGTAATTTTAATAAATTTTGTTAGTTTTGGTCACTCGTCCAATCAACTTTTAGTTACTTTCACTTAGTCTCAAGTTATTTTAGCGTTATGAACCGATTCCGATACGTTATAATCAGTTTTAATAAATTTAGTTAGTTTTGGTTAGTCGTCTAATTATCTTTCGGTTAGCTTCAACTTATTTTAGTCATTTGAACCGGTTCCGATACGTTATAATCAATTTTAATAGATATGGTTAGTTTTGGTTAGTCGTCAAATCAACTTTCAGGTAGTTTCACTTAGTATCAACTTATTTCAGTCATCTGAACCTGTTACGATGCGTTATAATCAATTTTAATAGTTTTGGTTAGTCGCCAAATTAACTTTCAGTTAGTTTCACTTAGTACCAACTTAATTTAGTCATTTGAACCGGTTTCGATACGTTATAATCAATTATCATAGAGTTGGTTAGTCTACCAATCAATTTTCGGTTAGTTTTCTTAGTACTTATTTGAGCTGGTTTCAATACCTTGTAATCAATTTTTCATAAACCGTGTCGTGACGTTCACGAAAATTTTCCGTAGTATGACGCGTCCTTGAAAAATCACTCATGAAATCGAGGAAGTATGCATTTGAACCGTCTCCGATACTTTATAATCAAATTTAATGTTGTTGGTTAGTCACCAAAAATTTTAATTTGCTTTAATATTTTTAATTTGTTCTGATACGTTTTAGCTATTTTTGTTGCTTTTGGTTACTTTTGGTTAGTCGGTCAGTTAGTTTTATTTTATTTTAGTCATTTGAACTGGTTCCGAAGCTTTATAACCAATTTTAATGTTTTTGGTTAGTTTTGGTTAGTCGCCAAAATTCGGTTAATTTGAGTTAGTTTTGACTATTGTTAATATTTTTAATCTGTTCCGATACGTTTTAGCCTTTTTTTGGTGATTTTTGTTACTTTTGGTTAGTTTTGATTAGTCGTTCAATCAACTTTCGGTTAATTTCAGTTAGTTCTAATTTATTTTAGTCGTTTGAATTGGTTCCGGACGTTATAACCGTTGTTAACGCTTTCGGTTAATTTTAGTTAGTCGCTAAAATTTGGTTAATTTCGGTTCGTTTTAACTTACTTTAATTTGTTAAACTGTTCCGATACGCATTTTCTATTGTTTTGTATTCTAGCTGTATATTTTGCAACCTAGCTTTAGCTTTGTCTACAAATTGTAAAATTTTTTGACAATAAAGCATTATTATTTGTTTTTGCTTCCTCGATACTTATTGGTTCTAGTGTACAGGAATGCATCGGCCTTAACGGCAAGATGCATAATAATATAATAATATTATTATAGTTATTACCCCTTTTTGGTACTTTTGGTTCGTTTTGGGTAGTCGTTCAATTAACTTTTGGATAATTTTAGCAAGTTTTAATTTATTTTAGTCATTTGGACCGGCTTCGATACCTTATAATCAAAGTTTAATGTTTTTGGTTAGTTTTGGTTAGACGCCAAAATTCGATTCGTTTTGGTTAGTTTTTAAGCTGTTTCGATACGTTTTAGCCCTTTTTGGTGATTTGGTTAGTCGTTCAATCAACTTTTGGTTAGTTTCAGTTAGTTTTAATTTATTTTTGTCATTTGAACCGATTTCGTCCACATAAACAAACTAAGACGATCTCTCACGCGTCTGACGTCATGTGTGGCAAATGTAGCATGCACTTTTTCGTGATTTGATACTCCATAATATGATATGAAATACGTGCGATAAGTACGTTTTGCCCGCAGTAGAAATTGCACTATGTTACGGCAAAGACATGTTTACTCCGCTTAGTATAATATATTATACTATAACGATATTTTCCTACGATTTTTCGTGCCAAAAATTACTAGTTTTCCGCACTATTTTTGAAATTGCGACATAATTTATATAAAATGTTCTAATAATTTGACACCCCTGGTATATATTAGAGTAATTAGGTGCAGGTTGTGTTTAAAATATCAAATACACATCACTCCGTTCTGGAGCAGGTGGTAAATATTGTTTTTCTTCAAACGTCAGTAAATCCGTCATTACTCGACTGTGTAGGCGGCAGTGAAGTTTCGTTTTTCCTCCGCCGGAGCTTTACTTTTCACTTTTCCGCCGGCGGAGGTAAAAGTGTTATCATAGCAACACAGATACAATACAAACAAACATCAAAATAAGCGTCAACAACTCAAGAGTTATTAAAATAAAATTTGTATTTATCACTCAATGTGTGACTGCATTTCTAAAAATCACTAATTTAGGAACAAATTGGTTATTATTTAATCAAACTTACTCAATAACTGCTTATCAATACGGAATTAAAACGCAATCGAAGACGCAATTTTAAAAATATAATTATTGTTGACAGTGTTCACTGACAGCTTTATGTTACATTACTATAGCAACAACCTGAGCCTATTCACCGACACCGCACCGTTCTAAGCTGCCTTGCGAACCCACATATCTTTAATAATTATTATTATTACTATTAAAAAGAGACTTTTTGCATTAATTTGTCGACATTTGAAGAAAAAACAGCATATTTTATTTGGAGGAAAAGTTACTTTTCCTCCATATAAAATAATATACTATTTTCTTCAAACGTCAGTAAATCCGTCATTACTCGAATGTGTAGGCGGCCGTGAAGTTTCGTTTTTCCTCCGCCGGAGCTTTACTTTTCACTTTTCCGCCGGCGGAGGTAAAAGTGTTGTCATAGCAACATAGATACAATACAAACAGACGACAAAATAAACGTCAACAACTCAAGATTTATTAAACTATAATTTGTATTTTTAACTCAATTTGTGACTGCATTTCTAAAAATCACTAATTTAGGAACAAATTGGTTATTATTTAATCGAACTTACTCAATAACTGCTTATCAATACGGAATTAAAACGCAATCGGAGAAAATAATTATTGTTGACAGTGTCCACTGACAGCTTGATGTTACATTACTATAGCGTCAACCTGTGCCTATTCACCGACACCGCGCACCGGTCTAAGCCGCCTTGCGAACCCACTTATCTTTAATAATAATTATTATTACTATTAAAACGAGATGTTTTTGCATTAATTTGTCGACATTTGAAGAAAAAACAGCATATTTTATTTGGAGGAAAAGTTACTTTTCATGGCTTGCTCTCTATTACCAGCCTCACTCCGTTCGGCTGTTAAACACGAGCGCGCCATGAAAAGTATCACTTTTCCTCCATATAAAATAATATACTATTTATACCTCAGCAACTGTAGCCTTTCTTCAGTTTCATCATTTTTGCAAGTTTTTGTCTTAAAATGGATAGCGAAGAACAGTTTGAAGGAGAAGGTTTTTCAGAAGACATCATAGAGGCCATCAATGCAGCAAATATATAGTACTCTGATTCCAGAAAAATCTAAAGAACGTTACAGTATAAAGCATTTCTGAAATACACGTTTAACTTTAATAATATGTATTCTCAGTTCTCTATTCTCCTAGTCTAAAATAATGATTGTTTTGTAATATTTATCTGTTTTACTGTTTATAATTCTATAAAAAAATCGTGCTGAAAAGTTACTTTTCAGTGTGTCCACGGATTGAGTCCCCAAGAAGACAAATGGAGTAAAAATCCGTAGACACACTGTATATCGATCGTAGGAAAAATTTTGTACCTAACACATGCGGAAAGTGTCTTTTCCGCCCTTGACGGCTTGCCCGAACTCCGCTTCGCGTCGTTCGTGCAACTGCCGACTCGTGCGGAAAAGTGTCACTTTCCGCACTTGTTAGGTAAATAACTATTTAAATCTAATTTTGGTCTCTGTATTCAACAGATTCAGTCGCAGTTTGTAGTGTAGTTAATAACTGGCGGGTAGACTCTACGGTCAAACATTTATATTAACCTGAGGAATTACAGTCCTTGCCAAACAATATTTGAATGTTTTTATAATATGTAACTCAAACAAAAAACAATCTGCAAAAGTTTCGAATTTAAAATAGGTTAAACAATGCAGAAAATTGCTTCAAAGCAATGAGACTAAATAAATCAAAATAAAACTATAAAAAACTGTCGCCGAAATAAAGCTTTCCAGCGAGAATGGCGGGAGAGATAATAAGATTAAACTTTTATGATTATCGCATAACTATTCCATTGTGTCTAACATGCTGATATTGGAATAAAGTTCGCGCCGAGGGACGACCCTGAAGGCAAAAAATCTCTGATTTAGGGCTTCTATTCAGACTTTGGAAGGTAATAGAGATTACAGATCACACTAGAAATTTTGTGGTTTTCATGCATAAATTAGGCAATTTTCTGGATTATATACATTATTATTATTATTATAAGAGGTATTATAGACATTATACGTTAATATTACAAAACTGTAGTAGTAAAATAGCGTTGTGTTATTGTAATTACAGTTGTCAGTTATTGTCATCAATGAATCTTGAATCCGCTGGTATTTTAGCAGATAGGACCGTGACAATGTTTAAATTTGATCATATTATATTGAAAACTATATATATTTTATATAGCCTACATTTTTCGGCAAATTTAACTTTGCTTTGATGATTGTAATAATGCACAAACAACGATTACGTGTGCGACACTGCATGCAGATAGGTATTTTTAGATGTTGCTCTGCATGCAATTCATGGTTTCTATTCGAAACGCATAAGCAGGCCTGCTATTATACACACTTTCCATTTCTGTGCAGGTTCAACATTCGTGATAAGATTAGACGAATATGGACACGTAAAAATATGTATTTAAATCTTATTTTTATGGTGTTAATATATTGACAAATATACCTACAAACTCGGTAAAGTTGAGGATATTCGAATGCTAAAGCTTCTCTTGTTTAACTTATCCATTAAAAGCTTAAATTCAGCAAACTAACGTATAAGCTCTTTATAGTCTCTTCAGGTTACTGCAGTCGTATTTGACTAGCAAGCGGCCGCATGTTAAACTAGATAAGTGCATCGTCAAAGTTTGTGCTTCAGGCATTATGGAGGGTTCCCGTTTCGTTATTCATATCTAACATTTTAAACGTATTAATTATGTTTTGTAATGTATTATACGCAGATGTCTTAAAGGCATTTAAAATTATATAATCTACCAATGACTAGATTAGGAATAAGTTATTTTTTGATATGTGTAGGGAAGCCGGGGGGGAATTGAAGCCAGTGGTGAATAGGAGACGCCTTACTATAACTTCTGAACGCACTCTACGCTTGACCATGAGCAGTCTCTGCTGGCTCACTGACATCACGTTAATTTAAATCAGGGTATTTTAATCTGTTGAACGGAGTGCAGTGTGCAAACTATTGTCTTGGTAAGTAATACTGCTTTCTGTCTATTCCAAATTAGTTTGTCAAGATAAGTTAGTAAAAGTATGTAGTTTTATTAAACCCCGTCTGATTTTTTGTTAAATTTTGCTGTTTTTTATTTTTAGCTTCTTAAGGAAAAGATGTACCTTGGAGTAATTGGAGCCACCGTGGCTCCCATTACCCCAGTAGCTCCCATTACCCCGTGATTTCCTTTTTTAATCTAAAATATTTGCTTCAGATACCCAGGACATCTCTTCTTCTCGTAGTGCCTATCCGGTTCGGATGCTGGCGACTAGCATGGCTACTCTAACTTTATTGGCTGCTGCACGGAATAGTTAAGTAGTGGTTAAGCCAAACCATTGTCTGAGGTTTTGAAGCCAAGAGTTTCTTATCCGATTCGACTCCATATAACAAGACTGAAAACACATAGCAGCTTAGTAGACGTATTTTCGTTGGTATTTGGTAGATCCCGATTTTTAAAAACTCTTTTCATTTTGATGAAGGATGCTCTGGCCTTCTCAATGCGGATCTTTATTTCCATAGAATGGTCCCATTGATCATTTATATTTGTGCCCAGGTATTTATAGCTGCTTACCCTCTCTATTTGTTGTTGATTTACTATGAGTTGGTTGAAGGGGATGTGAGTTTTGTTAATTATTATGTATTTTGTCTTGTTTATGTTAAAGTCAAGGCCATATTGCTTGCTGCATTCTGCTGTGCGCGCAATCAGTGTCTGTAAGCCTTCCAATCTGTCTGCGAATTTGATTGTGTCATCCGCATACCTAATATTGTTCATTCGTTCACCATCCACAAGAATTCCGATTTCACTGTCCTCTAGAGCCCTCTTCATTATTCCCTCCGAGTAGAGATTAAAAAGTGGGGGGGACATTATGCAGCCTTGTCTTACCCTCCGTTGTATGGTTACTTCTTTCGTCAGCTCTTTTCCTACTCTGATATTGGCTGTTGGGCTGTAATAGAGGTGGTGTATTATTCGGATGTCCTTATCATCTAAGCCAATGGATTGCAGCATTCACATTAACTTATCGTATTTGACATTGTCGAAGGCCTTACTGTAGTCAATGAAGCATACCTAAACGTCACAACTGACATCACGACATCGCTGGAACAGTACCTGCACTGCGAATAACGCTTCTCTTGTATCTTGTGCGTCACGGAATCCGAATTGGCTACGGGTTATCTGAGCTTCCACCTTGTTATAAATCCTTTGATGTATTACTTTTAAAAATGTTTTCAATAGATGGCTCATGAGGCTAATGATTCTATGTTCGTCACATTTCTTCGAAATAGTATTTTTGGGTATCGTTATGAAGGTCGACTTGAGCCGGTCTCGTGGGATTTCTCCGCTGTTGTATCCATTTAACACCATCGTCGTTCATTAGTTTTAAGAATTCAGAGTGAAATTCATCCGGTCCTGTAGCCTTTCCATCTTTAGTCTTCTTGATGGCGTTTCTGCCCTCATCGAGTGTAATAGCTAGTCCGTCGTTGCATTGCAGGTTCAGCCGAGTCGCACTGCGCTCATCTCTAAAGGAGTCCTCGACGTATCTGGTCCATATTTCCTTTCTGTATTCCGTGTCCAGTACTATATTCCCCTGGTTGTCTGTCAGGCATACCCCTTGTTTGTGCCTATATAGTCCAGCCATCTGTTGACTCTCTTGTTGAAACTGTCATATCTGTTGTCCAGCTCTTGAATCTCCTCGCATTGTTCCCTGAACCATCGATCCTTTGCTTGTCTGATTTCATTTTTTATGGCTCTATCCATTTGTTTGTACTTCATCCTGTCTTTTTTATTCACTTCTCTTCTTTCCTCCATCATGTCTAGTATTTTCTCTGTCATCCATTGCTTTCTTTGATTTTGATGCTTATTTATAGGCCTGTGTCGTAGAATGTAACGAAGCTGATTGGTTGGCATCGTTAGCTCCGCCCTTTCTGCGGCTGCCTGGGATACGGCGCTTGTTTACTGTTCCATTGTGCCGTTGGTTTGATGGTGATTTGTTCACAATCAGCAATCAAAATCGAGAAAATTGGACAATTAAACATAAGAGACGATGCCCTGCACTTGTCCAACACCTGGAAAACTATAATAAATAAAACAATTCACCATCAAACTAACGGCACAATGGAACAGTCAACAAGCGCCGTATCTCAGACAACCGCAGAAGGGGCGGAGCTAACGATGCCAACCAATCAGCTTCGTTAAAATCTACGACACAGGCCTATAAATAAGCATCAAAATCACGTAAACCCTCAGTCTATAACCGGACAACGCATTGATAATGCCAAGTGAGACCTTGGCGAAACGTCTGCAAGGC